>QEOT01123542.1:42796-67948 GCA_003123785.1 Pterocarya stenoptera
CCCCCCCCCCCCCCCCCCCCCCCCAACAAAAAAAAAAAAAAACCCCAAAGACAGATAATGCAGCGATTTACAGACTCATATTCATCATAAAACTAAGTTTATTACCCTACCATGTCAAGTTGATTCATCATCTCAAGGTTCAACCTTGCTCTCTCTATCACATACTCTATACACCTAAATCTCCCTTGTCCAGGACCACTTGAAAACCATTTTGTCAGTAATTTGTGATGAAATGCAGGAATTTTTCGCCTCAGCACAGCATCAGCTACTGCTTCAATCGTGTACATACTAAGCTTGACTTCACTGCGCATCAGACGCCACACATTCAAGACAATTCTACCACCTACATGAACACCACTGGCATGAGTTCGACCCCATTCATCCTCGATTATTGCATCTTCTATTGCAACGGGATCGGCAATTGACTCAGGAAATAGATTATTAAGAATCTCAGGTAAGTCTCCAGTAGCTATCTTGGTTTCAGATGGTGTCCGAGATATGTTACCGAGTAAAACTATACCAAGATGTGAAGCCCTTTCTGCCAAAAATCCTAGAGAACCACCTTGAATATCCCAACCCATTACTATATCTGGGTCATATGAACATACAAACTTCATAAAGTGACTGAATAAGTACTTCTCCTCAGAGAAAACCAACATCTTGCAGCCAGGTATTCCATCTAAGCTCCTGCAAATAGATGAACATAAGCATGAAAAGCAATTACATAAAGTTCATTTTCGTAAAAGAAAAAATAATAAAGATGATGATCATGGCATGTGACACAAACTAGACCAAACAAAGCGTAAAATTCTACGAGGCTGCAAGATAACATGGAAGTAGCTGAATTCAATTTCATCTATAGTCAACATAACATGCAGCCCATCTGGATTAAACTGAATGGTAATCTCTAGATGAACCAATGGGTTGAAAGAATTAAAAAACCAAAAGTTAACAAGTAGTGAAAATTACAAGCGTACGACATATTAGCACAATTGGCATTCAAGCAGATGGCACCTTGGCATGTTATATAAGTAACATTCATCAAGGAAGATAAGAAAATAACATTTATGGTTTTCACTCAATCTTCATACTAGCAACCAAGTATCAGATCCACTGTCTTTTATGAATGCTCTATCTCGATATAAACAGATCAAGATAGAAAAGTTCTTCATCAAAAGGAATAGGCAGAAATGACACCAAATTGATGTTAACGTATACAATTTAGGAATTTATACAATTTAGGACTTCTCTCTGTTAATATTAGCTGTAAAAATATATTACCATGTATATAGGCTGAAAATTAGGAATCAGTTAGATTTTCCCGTGTACATCATATTATCTACTTTCCTTGTATATTGGGAGTTCACGTTGATAAGGAGATGTACTGAATTGATAGAGCAGTTTTTCCAAAAAGTTCTCTGAGTATTCTCGGTTCCTTAGCAATTTTGACATGGTATCAAGAGCAGGTTCATAGTTTTCCTGTTTCTACGATTTGTTTTTTTCCTTTCTCGGGGGTTCCTTTGTGGGTTCTTCATTCTCGGCGCTAGCTGAGTTCGTGTTTGGCCTTCCATGTGCTTCTCGGTGCCGTCAGAGTTTGGTCTTGGCCTCTCGTGTGACTGTCGGCATTTTCTGAGTTGAAGGCTGGGGTTCCTTATATATTACCATGTATATAGGCTGAAAATTAGGAATCAATTAGATTTTCCCGTGTATAGCATATTATCTACTTTGCTTGTATATTGGGAGTTCACATTGATAAGGAGATGTACTGAATTGATAGAGCAGTTTTTCCAAAAAGTTCTCTGAGTATTCTCGGTTCCTTAGCAATTTTGACAATTGAAAGGCCCCAAAGCCTTAAAAAAAAAAAAAAAGAGAAGCACCAGTCTTAAACAAAACCCCCAGGTCATGATGCTAGAGGTATCTTATTATCTCTTCAACATATACAAAGTTTTTCTGGTTTCCAATCACAGTTAATCATTACAATCATTCCGGCAAATACATGACGCCACTCACGTAATTTTCACCAATTTTATGGAGATCAATTTTTTCTTCTTTTCTCAAGGGTGTGGATATGGGTGTTACCTGCATATGCCCTTAAGTGACTTTTCAGTGCCATGTGACACCGCATGCTTACTTCCCACTAGAATTTGGATACAACGTTGACAGTCTCTTTGCACTTTCTATAAAGATAGCAGGTACGATAAAAGTTTAGTTAAATGGGTCTAGGTGCAACTTGGTGAACAATGGGCATAAACATATTTGAGCCTATACCTTTTACTCTCTGACATCACAATTCCATTACAAAATGGACAAGAGAAAATAATGCGCTTTGATTTTACACATGCAAGCCTATCAAGAATTGCATTAAGTAACAAAGTCTCAAGAGTAAAATTATGCACATCAAGTTGTAGTCAGCAGAGAGAACAAGCAGTTAAGAGAAAAATTACTGGACATCTTAATGGGATTATTATCGACCCTACCTCTTATAAGCTTCAGTTTTACCACGCAAAAGCACATAAACTTCGGCGATGGAATCAGTATCATTTTGGATGGCAAGAACTACAACATTGACAGCATCAAATCGAGGATCAGGTCTGAGATCACCTCTTGATTCTGCTTGAACCTATTGCCCATCAAATCCACATTTAAACTCGAGAATAAATAATAGAAAGACTCGTAAAATTGGAAGTAAGCAGTGGCAAAGATACTAAAAATCCTGTTCATATGGTTGTAGAAAACGAAATGATTCTTAATAATATGCATGAATGTTCATCAACCCAATAAATATGTTAAGAGTCTCAATATACCAAGACATACCAGTCAGGTTTCACCATCCAATATGCTTCCTGAGTTAAGAGCAAGATCTTGAAATTATTTTCTTAACTACTGAATAATTTCTTATCTTTTCATACATATCACTGATACCAGTGAACAACTCATGGATACAGAGAAAACGATAAATTAGGTCACAAGCAAATAAAGTGAAATCCCCTCGCCAAACAACTTTAGGAACGTGCACAATATATCACAATTCTATGGTGAACATTTTTTTAAGTACGGCGACATGGAAGTTTTTCAAATAATCACAGAATGTATGACGAACAGCAATCCAGGGAATTTAAGTACGGCATAACACATCTTCTGAATAATATTTATGAATGTACATTCAGTTTTTAAAAAATAAGAGATATAACAACCGAAAAAGAAAGAAAGAAACTAGCAGTTATTAGTAGTACCTCTATACTCAACAATGTCAATTGTTGCCCACCACCAACACTTGCAGGATCCCGAAATCCACTTTGACTAAGAGGAGTAAGCCGTGATTTCCCATCTGGTCCTGAAATCTGAGACATATCTTGCGAGAAACCAGAGCAAACCTTTTCTTTTGCAATACCTTCTCCACCCTGCATGATTGTTGTCATCTCATCGCCACATGGAGCCCTTTCTGTATTAAGGCTTCCAGGGATTTCGTAACACAAAGGATCAAGAATAGGCTTCACATGAGATTCGGAGCTAGATTCAGGCAAAGCCTTGTCAAAATCATTGGGCAAATAACTTTTTGAACCAATCAAAATGCTAGATGAACCTGCCAAGAGTTCTCGAATTCAAAAGAGGTTTCTCATTTCCAAAATGTTATTCTGCTCACAAAACAATTCAAAATTAATTTTACTTTTTAAAGCTGATGGCTCCACCGATGCTACGTTGTTCCCTCCAGAAGTACCTGAACATCCGAAACCAAAGAGTTAACATGTCAGAAATTACAAATTAATAATAAAAACCAATACATCAACTAATTCCATCTAACCTTTGTCTTCACATGATAGCCATCTATGTACACTATCTGCAGAAGGAGGTGAGAATACAGATGTTAAAAGATACAAGTAAGAGCCATCATTTTGATAGTGAGTAGGGACCCCGATGACAACTTGATCAGAATTAGAGTCGCTATTTCTACCATGCTTGTCCATGTCTTCTTTCACTTCTTGACAGTCCCCCTCAAAAAAAGGAAGAAAATCATCCAAATCTCCCCCTTATGAGAAAAAGATACAAGTTGGTCAACAAAATATACATCAGGTTATGCGAGATGAGATTAGCACTAAACATGGAAGAATCACAACGTCTTTTTTATGAGGGGTTTGGGTATCCCTCTAGAGAGACAAAAAGTTGAACATAACTCCCACAGGAAAAGACAAAAGACTTGCAATTTCCCCCATTTGGAGTAAATATTTATTAATTAGAAAAAACAATCACCGGAGTGGAAGATCTTATTTTTATTCACGATGACCTTGGATACCGTTCGGAGCCATCATCATAGAGATCTTATTTCTACGCAACAGATCTTTACCAACTCTTAGTGGACTAAGAGAGCATTAACTATGTATAGGCTAGCTATTGCTTACACATGAAATACAAAATGGAATAGACAAAGAAAGGCCTACAGGCATGCTGGTAAAATAAATGAAACCATAGTAACTCTCAATCTGCTAACATCCTAGTCTCCATATCCCTTGAGCACTCTCAATGAATTAGCCAAAGCCAAACCCTAATTTTAGCTAATATGAGATGAATCTGGCTTTGGCTATTCCACTCACATCAAATCCTCACATTGGATTATTCATTTTTTCATTATATAACAATAAAATAATATGAGATGAATTTGACTTTCGTTGTTCCATTCACATCAAATCCGCACATTGGATATTTATTTATTCATTATATAGTAATAAAATAATATTAATTTAATTTTTTTAATTATTAATTTATTTTAAACAAATTAAACAAATATTTTATAACTTCATCTCGAAAATAAGATCACATGTGAAGTTAAGTTTGTCTGCTGAAAAACAGAGGAAAAAAAATCCCATTTCAACATAAAACCGTGGCCTCTCCTGAACCAGAATGGTTTGTTCTGGGATGTCAAAAAAAAAAAAAAAAAAAAATGGTTAGTCTGGGCATTATAGAGTGGAGAAGAGCGAGTTACATTAACATGGGTTCCAAACAAGAGAAACCAGAAGAGAGAGTGTTACAAAAGAAATAATAAAATAAAGATTTGGTTCCTGAACAGTATACATCAAATTTGGTTTTAGATATACTGTAGCTAAAAGTAACTGTAGCTACCTTTGCCTAATCCATTGCCCTGGATTTTTTTGTCCTAATAGCTATTTGAAGTATAAATTTTACATTTAGCTAATCCATTGAGGATGCTCAGGCACCACCTAACCAAGAGCCAAAGAAGGAAAAAATTGAAAAGAAAATAAGAAGCCATGCCTTTTACAACAAAACGAGTTATTATCTGAATAATAAACATGCATGAAGAACAAATGCTGCTTGCTCTAAGCCAAAAGAAAGATTTTTTTTTTTTGATAAGTAAAGCCAAAAGAAAGATACAGGAGAAAAAAGAATTATTGCATAACATGGAGAAATCTGAAGATGCAACCTTTTTTTCCGTCATAATTTTCCTCCGCTAGATTAGAGGTAGTAGGCAGAAATGAAAGATTTGCAAATGCTCCATCTGTCCAGCCTGCAATAGGGGGTTTACTGGAGAAGGTCATGCCGATTAGTTCCGTACATTTTGCTTTTGAGCTGCTGAGCCCAGATAACACACAATGCCCTCCTGGTTTGCCACCACCACAATTCTTATTTAACAGACCCACTGAATCAGTTGCAGTGCCCACAGGATTATCATCAGACTTGTTATCTACCCATCCCAGAGACTTTTTATCTTTATGGCCACTTTCATACAAGTAACAATCTGTACCAGATACTTCACATCCAACCGGATCACTTAGCAAACAGCTTGAAGAAGCAGCATCTAGTTGCTGAAATCTCTCATTATTCAAGGTAACTGCGCCAAAATCAGACTCTTTACAGCTGTAAATTTCATAATGACTCAAGGAAGCTGCAGAATCTACATTCTTGGGATTACAAAGTCCTGCTCTTGTGCGAACTTGAGAAGCACATGTTCCTGTGAAATCCACATGTCTGGTGCGAGCTCCTTTGCCAACCTCATCACCACTCCTTTCATGAGAACCAAGATTACCATCTTTCAACTTACTAGCATGCAACGAACTCTCACTGCTGGACAAAAGAGGGCGCTTACCATACATGGGACCATCCGAATGTGCTGCTTTAACCTCAGAAGCCCCATGGAAATTTGTTTGTTGGCCTGTAAAAGATTGCTTCAAATTGAGAGACTCAATAGAGTGTTTGTCAAGTTCGCCACTTAAACGTCTAGGGAGGAGAAAGATGCCTTCCCTTTGCTCACCTTCCAAAAGCACCTTTTTAACTCTAACAGGCTCACAATCACGTGGTGAACCACGGTAAGATCGCTTTTTCCTCATCAAGTCTCGCATAGAGCATCCAACCGAAGCAGTTGATTCCTTTAAAACATGAATATCTGTACCTGCATTTTTCATGAAACCATCTGCACAATTTCCCGCCTCATTAACAGCCAAGAAACTTGTACCTACACGATCTTTAGTTTCACTTACACATGCATCAATTATATCGAAATCCATAGCCTCCAAGTCATTATTGACCTTTTGTGATGTGGAAAATGGCAAAGAGCCCCAGACAGGTTGCTTTCTTTTGTGCTTACTGGTGAATCTCCCGCCAACATCCTGCACTTCCTGGCATTCCAAAGACTGTTCACGTTCACTTGTCTTCATTTCAGATGCATTTTCAGTTGATCCGGTACAATGAGTTGAGAACATATCATCCCCAGAGCCATCCACTTGTGGAATCATTTCTTCTGATGAATTTCTAGAAGAATGATTCTGATCAGAAGATTGAGAAGCTCTTCCTCTCGGATCCTCAAAGTCAATCAAATCATCAATGGAATCAAGAATGTCTTGACACTCCTTTTGAGATTCACTTTCATAATCAATATTAGCTTTCTCCAGCACCTTATCAATGGTAGTTGCAGGCAACAAAGGACTCAAAATGGTTTCACGAACAAGTTCATCATCAGAGTTTATGTCTTCAACAGCCTGGGAAGTGGCTAGCCACCTCAATAGACCAAGGGCTTCCTTATCTGCAGCCTGAAAATCATAAGTTCCTTATGTGTGATTGAAATCGAGTTATTGATATGCAACACTACAGTAACCAAATAAACATTAATGTTCAACATTTACGAATTTTTAAATTGGCTGTCCAAATTACACACACACAGATAGAGTGAGAGGGTAAGTAAACACTTAAGAAACCAAAAGGCATTCAACACTCTACTACAGCTTCCATTTCCAGTTCGATAAAAAGCCAAGGCCACCCATCAAGTCGCAAGGCCAAAAGCGAAGTTATGCTTAAGAGTGAATGGATACCGACTCCTTGGAGGATAAACATGCAAAGTCAAGATGAATTACCTTTTCACTGACTTATTAGACAAAGAAGGTGTGATGAATTACCTTTGAGTCTAATGTTTCAATAATTCCTGATGATTGTACTTCATCAGTAGACAATATATTAGGACTTGTATCCCTCTCTTCAGCAGCTGTTGGACCATCTTCTCTTTCGTGCAGTAACAAATAGCCAACTGTTGCTGTTTCTTTAGAACACTTCAAAGCTTCTCCATCTACATTGGCAGGGTTAATATGAACAAGTCCAACCAAATTTCCCTCAACAATAGATGATGCAGTAGCATCAGCACACAGTTCAATTAGTCTGTCGTCAAAATCAAGACCCAGTGATAGAGTTTTAAGAACATCTTCTGGAAGTGGTTTTGTAGGATCAAGAGGCATTGCCACCTCATGCATTCCAGTCCTTTCATATTCCTCCTAAAACACCAAAGAATATGTTCAAATAATCAAACAATATATAATTCCACCAAATACATAAAAGAGAAGGAAAAAAAGAAAAGAAAAATCACACTTTACCCCCAAATTGGCATTACTTTTGCAATATGTCTACCCAAAGTTGTTACTTAGTCCCCCGATTGAAACATAAGTAGCAATTTATCCCCTCGTTAAGATCTGACCATTTCAACAGCTGAAAAATAGGTGATTTGGCATGATCTTAACCTTGTATCTCAAAGAGGGGGGCAAATTACAAAATGAGTTGTAGTTTGGGGGACTAAGTGAGAACTTCAGTAGTTTGGTGGTCATATTACAAGTGGTAGTTTGAGGGGTAAAGTTTAGTTTTTCTTAAAAGGATGTGATTATAACAAACCTCCCAAATAGGGACAAGAGATTGAACCATTTTCACATCTGAACAGGTTTGTGAGAGAGATGAATAAAGTTTAAACTGCCGGTTAATAATCTCTGCAACACGGAGACCCAAATGAAGAACAATTCTAACATTAACTATGAAGACAATACTCAAAATAATATGTAATACAACCGTGAAGTCAAACAAACCATCTAGAGAAGCATCCCCCTCAAGTTCACAAATACTTTGACGTTTAATGCAAATGTCCTGATCTGATGACGCCTCATATTCACAAGGAGCTTGCCACATCCAATCAGCTGGAATTGACGACGATATCCAAATTGGAGAACTTAAAGATGCATCACAACTCGTGTATGCCTAATGGTAAAATTCACATATCTTTAACATCACATAAATATGAGCATCAGAGCCACATTTTCACCTATCTCAAAAGCATCTGGCTCAGAGAAGTAGACAGATAACCTGGAAATCAGATTTTCTTGCTGAGAAAGCATCTGGTACTGGATGACGGAATTTCATCTTCAATAAATGTATTAGGCCCATCCCATACAAGTTATAGTCGACCTAACAAACAGAAAACCTTAGATCTAAAGATCAATAGAACATAATCAACGGGGAAAAAAAGCTAAATGAATTAAGTGTTTCGACTATTCATAAGCAATGCATAACTGAATTCTGCTAGTCAGCCACATGCATCACAATGGGAACCACCTCATACATGTGTGATGTGGGGCGCACAATTGGTGGGACTCAAGTGTGCACGTTGCCAAACAACCAGCAAAATCAATCAAATAACCATATTGCAACTGTTTTAACAATCAGTAATTCGTTTGGCAACCACATTTAGCATGTTTAATTCTTAAAACTGAAAAAAAAAAAACAAACAAAAACTCCAACTCAATGGCTCAATTGTCAAAAAGTATTTACCAGAAACTGGAGAATGAAGGGAATGTGTGATTCATAGGGCTGTAAACTTCTATCAAGAACTGCACTGTTCTGAAAAACAAGCATCAATACAAAGCACTGTAATTGATCTGTAAAATGAAAATTAATAGACACATCTATTAGTTTTCACCTACTCCGTAATCAGACACATCTATATATATACACACCTATGAAAAAATGACCTACTCCGTAATCAGATTGTTGAGGCAAAAAAATTTCAACCAAAAATTGATTGCCAAATTTTCAAACTGGCAAAAACATTAAAACTAGTTAGGCATTTGTGGGCAAAATAACGAACAGATATATCATCTAGACATCTTGTTTGGCACCTATCTAAGAAACCTAGATGCTTGGGTGAATTTCTATAAACATCACTTAGTCTAACTAACATAGGACAGAAACTTTAGGCTGAATAAGATTTATTTGGCAGCCTCTACTAGTAGGGCTTTGGTTTAATTAATGTTACAAATTTGGTGGCAAAGACATGAAAAACATGGGGAATATGGGGTTAATAATGGTGTAAGGGAAGGATAGGTAGGGTTGCATCTCAAAACAGCAATCTATGTTCATTTTGGTTGTCTTTGCTGGAGTTTTTTATTTTTTTATGAATAGTCTTTGCTGGAGTTTTTTTTTTTTTTTATAAGTATATTAATAAAAGAATAGGCAAAGCCATGTTCAGTACAAAGAATGCCCTAACTACGTAGGAGCAATAGATACAAGGAAATCATGGAAATCTTGGCCATGTTCAGTCTTTGCTGGAGTTTTTATAAAGGCATTATATGGAAGAGAAGCAATTACATCTAAATATGTACGTGTCTAATGCTTCAACCTAATAAGACTTGAATTCCTAAGATTTTTTACCACTGAGCTTAAACTAAATAACTAGTTTTTTTTTTTTTTTTGATGAGTAAAAACTAAATAACTTGTAAACCACAAATAAAAATTTCTTAACATAAGAAATCAAAGGCAAGACCCAATGGGCCAAAACTTTAACCCATACTGATGTAGGATAGAAATGAGAACAAGAAATAGAAGCAGAAATATAGCAAAACAGAGAAGAGAGGGAGGCCAGAAGAGAAGGAAGGAAGAAGAAGAAAGAAAGAGAGGGGAGGTGGCGGCTGTAACAAGCGCTTAACTTCTTAATTCCAAAACCTACTGTTCCATTCCTTACAAGTCCTTTAAATAGTAGGATAAAACAAAACTTAAATAAAATAAGTAAAACATTAATAATATAAGATGTCCTAAAATAGTAGGGTAATACAAACCCTAACTAAAATAAATAAAACATGAATAAAAGGAGATGTCCTCATCACATACCCACAAATCTCGAAACTACAGAAATGCCCTTATGCTCAAGAATATATAAAACAAAAACAAATCTGGCCAGCATCTAATTAATGCCAAGTAACATAATATAAAAGAGTCATGAACAGCTAGCAAGCCTATTCAAGGATCCAAGTAGCCTTGTCACCACCCAGTACATGCCAAATTAATGCCTGGATATTAGAATAGCTTTGGGGGTGCCTTCAAAAGGTCTTGAATGGCTACTGTCATGGTCTTCCATCACTACCTTGCAAGAGCCGTAGCAGATGCAAACTAATTTGTTGAGAATGAAAGTAGAGTGATGATTGATGCGTTGCTCTCAAAATGGAAAATGAAAGGGATTACAAGGAATCAATTCTTTCTGTAGTGCTCCAAATCTAGCATAGTGATCGTAAAGGAGCACACCCTATATATTTATCAACAAAAATCATCTATAAAACAGATCAAAAGTGTACATCAGTCCTTTTTAAACAAAATAATTAAAAAAAAAAACAGAAGAGATTAATGCCATAATAGATTAGTCAAAAGAGATAAGCCAACCAACTTCAAAGCAAAAAAGCCCCACATGTGAGCAGACATGTGTAAATTACTTCATGTAAAAATGCTTTGAAGATTGGGAGCGCACAATGGTGGAGCTTCAGAATTTTTTTTATACATACTCTATTGCTTTGGTTTTCTGCTATTGTACTTAATGGGAACAATGCTCATGATTTTCTGTCCTTAATTTATCATTCCTAGAATGTATTTAGGTGTTCTTTTGTATACTTCCTGTGTACATGGACTATGCCTATTTAATTCGTATCAATGAAATTTACCTTACTTATATAAAAAAAAAATTACTTCAAGTAAAACAAGACCAATATAATGATTCCAAACGACAACTGAGCATCAGTGAAATGTTCAAGGAGTGTACCAAAAGAAGCTTGGCAGCACGGGAGACATCATGAGGATAATAGCTAGATCATTGTAAAGGTGTTCAATAAGCGTATTCCTAGAATATTATATGTATACAAAAGATATATAAGGGATGCATAACATTTGGATACAGATATATCTTCATAAAAAGCTCTTCAGATGAATGGTAACCATAAAATTTCCTTGCTCGCACAAGGCTGCAACCATGTACGTGTTGCCGTTTTGAACCAGCATTACCCTTAAGCTGCAAGAACTCAAACCAAAAAAAATTGACATGCGATTTGCAGGATCAATGCTACAAAGCACAAATGCCAGAAATACCAACTGGCAAGCAAGGTACGAACATAACCCGCTTCAACCAAGCATACCTTCAAAGATTTCTCAAGAGCAACAGATACAGCATTTGTGTATGCATCATCTATGCAATAGAACAAGGAAAAGGATTAACTCCGCAGCTTAGAATAAGATGCATAATCTAGTGCATGTAAATAGTGGAAAACAAAACAACCAAACCACACCTTAACTGACATATTTAAAAAAAAAAAAAATAGTTTAAAAGTTTAATTTAGTAAATAGGTAGACCAAATTCCACATCTGAATGAAAAACTGTTACATCCAAAATACATGTTTCGGCTTACACCCACTGGCTCAAGTTAAAAACTACTGCAAATCCAAAATATCAACTGAAAAAATAAAGGTTCAGCTAAATAAATCTTTACTCCCTGCCGAGGGTCTGTGCACCCCCGGAATTAGTCGGGACGCTGTTCTCGGACACCCGGTACCAATCAAAAAATAAAATAAATCTTTACTTTTGCTATTGGCTAAATTCTAGTGTACCTTCTTTGTCTAGTTGAAGTGACATATCTTCGCATGGCACATATAAATAGGGTAAGGCCTACATAAAAATACGAATAGTTTAGCAGAGTAAACTGATATACTATTATAGAAAGAAAACTTGCTACACCTTTTACATATAAAAAGATAGTAACTTTTGCCATATTTGACCCACTGCTTTACAAATAATGCATCTGTTCGTTCAAAAAAATCTTTTTACACATAAATTAGAAATATGTGCAAATATAAAAATTTCTTAATGCAAGTCTATCTTTTAATCATCGCTAAAGAACAGAAAGGAAGAGGATTTCATATATCTATTGGTTTTTTCCAATGTGTAATTGGGAAGATAACAAAATGAAAGAGGTACATAGTTTGGCTTTACGTTCAGACCCACCAAACTTTTATCTTCAAATCAATTGGGACTGGAACAGCAAGTTGAGTTTAAAGAATAAAATCTATATCCTCATTTTCTCTCCACTTTCTCCACAGAACCAAAAAGAACAAACTAAAATCCCTCTAATTTGTCTGCTTTTCTCCACATAACGAAGTTAGTAGTGCATAATATTCTAGGAATCTCTTCATAACTACACATAACCTTTGATATGCCAAATTTAAGTATTACATAGGAGCTGATCAGACCAATCCATGTTTTTTAGTACAATGACCATGAAACTGGAAAATTCACCATACAAATAAAATATAGCAACAATCTTACTCGGTGAACATGCAAACATGTCTTCTGACCAGCAGGTGTAGATCCATATATTCTTATAATAGGAACCTCATTCACTTTCCCACCTTCAACAACTCAAGAATCCAATTAGAAAAGGTAATAATTTATAATGTAGACAGAAAGAAACAAACAAGTCTTACAAAAAAGTTAAAAATCATACAAAATCACATATCTTCACATTCTGCATTCCACGTCACTTATATAGATTCTTTATATTCATTTTCTACGAATAGCATTTTTCCCTTACAGGATCACAAATCCAATATTTGATTTCCGGCAAATGAAAATTTACAAATTAACTAAATAATTGCTTCGTTTATCACCCGAGAAAACCACAACCTCTACACAATGCAAGCATTTCGCTAAGTTGAATCAATCTTGAAACTCATCAAACTCAGCTACCACGACGTCCACACGTACATAAACAAACCCTCAACCTCCGTTTGGTTGCCATGAAGTGAAGCGAACAAAACAATACTGATTTCAATATCATCTTCTACGCAGCCAAAATGTCATGTAAGTCACAATTTTCCCCCGTCTGGTCATGATCATATAAGTGAGAATTCTATTTCAAAGATCATTTATTTTTCCTCTTTCGCTTAACGGAAACCAAACGGATTTCAATACCATCTTCTACGTAGTTAAATTTTCATATAAATGACTCAATTTTCGCCCGTCTAGTCCCAGATGATCAAATAATTGAGAATTTGATTCCAAAAATCCTTTATTTTCTTCCACTTTCTCGGAAACCAAACTGAGAATAAGAAAAAAAATATCAAGACAGCTTCTTTTTGGGTTCAGTTGGTACCTTGGAAGCTACTATAACATATATCCAGGCCTGGGATTGGCGGGGCCATGTAGTAGTCGATGGAGACGATCCTTAAGCTGAAGAAGTTCGGTTCCGACTGAGAATCCGCCATTGGTCCTCTCCGACTTTACATGAAATCTTTTCCAGGTAATGGAAATTAGGGGTTTTTGAGTGGGTTGAGAGGGCGGTTAAGAAAGCTTGGGTGCCACGCTATTGCAGTTACTCTCCGTGAAAAAGTTTAATTTCATCTCTTATTATTACAAATTTTTTAAAAAGAAATACTAGAGAGAAGTCACTATAGTAATATACACTTTATACTTACTATATGAATTTTTTTCTTTTTCTCATAATTTTAACTTTAAGAGATAGACGGTCTGGATGAAACCACATAGTGTGTGTAAAAGTGACTTCTGCAAACAATGACTTCTCCTAAAAACTTTTCTTTTTTAAATTTGGATGAAAAATATAATAAACAATTTTTTTTAAATAATATAATAATAATATTAAAAAATAATATTCTAACAATATTTTATTTAACTTTCAGCTTTTATCTCAATTTATCTCATCTTAATTTATTATCCAAACCACACTTAGATCTTGTTTGGATACAAAAACACTCTCAAACTATCTCATATCCTCTCATTTTATCTCATCATTATAACTTTCTCAAATTCTCATACAAAATATAATAAATAATTCAACTTTTTTAAGTTTTAAAATAATAATAATACTAAAAAATAATATTTTAATAATATTTTATTCAACTTATTTAAAACTATCCAATCGCAATTTGTCTTTTATTAATTTCTTATATCTGGCTTTTAATTATAAGAATATCATAAGACGCTAATAGTAGACTGGTGTTAAGAAATAATTTGAATAATTCTTCTCATCAGTCATTATTCATTATCCCATATCCCATATCCTATAAAAAAAAATTGTCAGATATAGAATGTAGAGTAAATAGTGACTGATGTATAATAAAATCTTAAGAATTTTGTATGACTGGTTTGGAATCTTTGGATATAAGTAGAGTAAGAAATATTAGTTTATTTGTAATTTAACTGGTATATCCTTATTTTGTAATAGAGTGCTACTAGGGTGCTGTCTAACAATGACCGATTGGCGTGCCCTTAGGTAAAATTTTCCTTTTTAATTTTTTTAATTTTTCTTATTCATATTTTTTTTAGTATTTTTCAAATTTTTTAAAAAATATAAAAAAATACCAATACACTAATAGTCACTTCCTTAATCAGTAAATAAAAAAAATATGAAAAAAAATTAAATATATAAGCAGTCAAAATGAATAGGCAAAATGTGGTGGCATTGTAACATTATTCTTTGTAATAGGAGGGTGTGGTTGTGTATTTTAATTTTCACGAAAAATAGTTCTATCCATTAATCACTATTTACTTGTACACTCTACATCTATAATTTTTTTTTCATAAAGTGTAAGATCTGAGATAATAAATTGTGACTGATGCATATAATTTTTTTTTTACGAAAATGTCCCCTCTTTATAGTAAAAAAGAGAGATAGAAGTCGTGAATATAATTAGAACGGATGACAACTTTAAAGGATATGATACGATGAAAATAGAAGAAAATTTTATTTCATCGAGTCAAAAGAAGGGATGATATAGTGGCGCACACTTTGCACTCATTACGTGGCTTCTTCTAGATCTCTCTCATTCTCTGAATAGTAAATTAAGAGAAAAAAAATATGTGGTGTAGATGATGACACCTCATGAATGTAAAATGATTGTAGTCAACAATGATTTCTATCTATATTTATTTATTTATATATAATAATAATACTTTTCAGTTTTATGTGTCAAGAGAGAGAATGGCGTGGATTCACAAAAATAAAACTCCATGCTTACAAAAATTGTAAGAAGAATTAGATGGCATTCAACGTGACGATGGGCTTTTACATTGGGGGGAGTCGGTAGAGAACCCATTGACGTAGATTATTCAAAGATTTTGGCAATGTTTAGCTATTTAATTTTTAATTTTTTTTAAAAACAATTCATGTCAATCCAAACATCTTTCAATCTCGAAAAAAATTATATTTTGAATTTTCACAAATTTTATTTAATCATTTGCCTAAATTCCAGTAAAAAGTATAAAAATTAAAATAACTTTTACAAAAAAAAAACAAATGCAAAAATTACTCTGAGCATTCTCAATGGGTTATGTAAAATCTATATTTTTGTAAAATTTAAAGAAAATAACTCAATATAGCCCATCAAATGAATTATGTATTTTATAACTAATTCTACATCTATGGAATACTATTCACACTTGTATAAATATTTAATTCATTTATCTCTTTATTTTTTACTTTTTATTCATTTCTTTATCTACTTTCTACTTTATTTGAAATAAATAAAATATATTAAAAAATATAATATTTAAATGATATAAAAAAAAATAGATAAACTGATGTATGTTATATTGTAAAAGTTAGTATGTAAAATAGAAAAAGTGAATTTTAGTGATATATTTTAAAGGATAGATGGAAGAATCTAATCTATTGGGAGTGCTCTAAGAATTTATATATCTAACTATCTATTTTCCCAAGCTCCAACACAAAACTATTTCAAATAATTTTTTTATTCAAAATTTTTTATTTACTTTCACAAAATCTAAAAGACAATACATAATAAGAAAACTTCACAAACATTATCAAGATTTATCTCAACCAAACATTCAAACATTCCCCTCTGCTAGAACAGTGTAGAAACTGTTGGTACTTGGTAATTCTTCAGATTGAGACGCTGTTGGGAATGCCCTTGCCAGTTAGTCCTTCTAGACTAGAAGGATAGAGCAAAGTGTATGGCATCTTGACAGGACCAGCACGGTTTTTCAATTTCTTATCCTCGTTCCTCATTGTTATTCTATCCTCAATTTCTGCCAGCTTCTTTCCAAGTTTTTCAAAGGCTTCCAATGGTTTGTTGTCTGAGGTCCACTCTACAGTGTCTCTTTGCCCAAGATAAACCTCATCAGATGAATGCCTTGACAAGACTTCTATAAGGGAAATGCCAAGAACAGTCAGTAGCTGGGAAGTAAATCTTTTCAAGAAAGCTCTATCAGGGTTTGTCTTAAGCTCTTCATAATCAGGAGTGCCTTCCTCAGGCATGAACTGAAGGCTCATTGCTGGGCGGTTTGGAGGGTAGCCTCCAAAAGGGTACTGTCCAAAGTTGATAGCAGCATGGAGGGCTGAAGCTATCCATATGATGGTAGTGCATGTTTCTATTAGCTCTTTGCGTGTCTGCATTTTTGGCCACCAGGGCTCATCTTTCTTGTCGCCGTGACCCTCCTCTCTGAGTTCCTTCCACCAGGACTGCAGTTCAGAGTCATTTTGGACCATTTCATCGGTCTGGTAATAGAAGGAGCAGTATTCTTCAACCCATGCTTCGATTGCTGACCAGATTTCCAACCCATCAACAGCATAAGGGTAATCCTCTATCAGTAGGCGGACACCATGTGGGGAATTCACATCCTTAACTGCCATTCCTCTGAGTATAGAAAAGAAGCATGATGTTGTGATATGATCATGAGCATTTATAAGTTCATTGCTTCAGTTTAGTTTAGACCATTTCCACAATATTTACCCAGATTCTAGTCCCTTATTTGCTCAACCTTTACCAAAACATTCTTATGTAGTTTAGCTAGGTACCCGTTTTGTTAGTAGTTGTCTCAATGATTAATATGTTGACAATGCATTTATATTTTTTTTTAGTTACTACTTCTCAAGCCATATAAACCATGAATTTTGCCACCACTTTCTGGACAATAAGATATACCTTTTGATGAGATCAGAAGGGAGAGCTTGCTCAGGAAAAACCCAGTCTTTATAAACTACTGATGACATCTCCATGGTATATTGAGCTGGAAATACTGTGTGCTCCAGGGCACCGCCAGCATTGATGAGGACCTGCCGGGCTAATGCATTTACATTCATAGTGTCACGGAAATGTGGATGCAGCAGTTTATGAATTGGGTGAAGCACGCTCAACTGCCTATTGGTTGCTATTATGAATGGCTCCATTGCTGCATGGGTTTGCAACCTGTAATCAAAATAAAAGATATTCAAAACCCATATCAAAGTATGGATTAAAATTATTTAGTGTACTTTCTTTTACAAAATCATACCAGTGGCTGATGAGCTGATGATAGCCAGAGTCGTTGACAGCAACATAAGCTTTAGCCAGGTGCCAAATGTAGCTTTGGACACCTTCTTCAGCTGGGGTGTATACTTTGCTAATGGCTCCAAATTGGTCTCCCTCAGGATGAGGCAAGCTTAATTCAATCGCCAATGGCTTCAAAGTCCCATCCTCTTTCAAGAAAAGGAGTGTCCTGCTGGCATAAATCTTTGTGGAAGTCTTGTTTATCCTCCTAAGGTATGGCATCAGTGCATCATGGTGATCTAATATGAATAGCTTCTTGTTCTTGATTGCCTGTTTAACAAAATAGATTCTGTTATCATGATTTATTAAATGCAGAATAACTACAGACTCTGGTGAAAAAATAATCTAGTAACATTACCTCATCTACGGTGAGCCCATTTAAGTACTTTTCTATGTGGTCGTTGGTTATTGTACTGGTTTGATCACCATATGCTTTACTATCCAACTTGCTTGATGGGGGGAATTCCTGCAGGTAAATTATAATTGTTTATGCTCAAGGATAAAAAACCATGACCTTGGTTTAGCCGTTGAGAAAATAGAGGAAAAGAAACCAAACATCGAAATTCAAAATATGGATTTCAAAACTTCTTCTGATTTTCATTAATTTTCCCCTATGTTTCGTGTTCAACGAGTCAAAGACAATTAATAATGAAAGCTTTAAGTATACTTGGAGAAGACGAATGATGACAGGGTTTACTCCAGCCAGCATTTCTCTAGCAAATTCTTCATCAGTCCTCCAAGCAAACCTATCCTCTGCTCCAATCATTAAAAGAACCAAATTGAAGTGAAAGCAAATAGGATTCAACAAGTCACTACATTGAGGCATAAGATACTCCCCAATAAAGAAGCAGGAAGCCATTAGTGTCCTTTTCAATCAAAATTTTGGGTGCCTTGCAATGTTACAGCTGTATAAAGTACCTTTAATCACTTGAGGCACTGGGAATTTAAGGAGTCCTTCACCATCAGTTCGGAAGATTTCCTTGAGCATCTCTGCAGGGATCTTGTCCCTTATATTCTCAAGCAAACCGTTGGGGAGCTCAATCCCTCCATCATAGAGTTTGAGTATATCTTGTATGCTGTCAAACTCATTGGGGGTGCTGTCAACTAGATCTTCTAGCTCAGGTTTGAGGAACTGAGCTATTCCTTTCATTGCATAAGCAAGGAAGTCTGACATCTTCAAGTGACCAAATCTTTCATCTCTTGGGACGTAAATGTTTATGCTCATAAGAAGATTCAGCCTGCTCTCGGTATTAGGATCTGTTGAGATAATAATAGAAACCTTATAAATAACAACATCAATACCTAACAAAATCTACATCATTCTCTATCAATGAATTGAAATGGCACAAATTCAAAATTTGATTCCTCTTAATAAATCGTTAACAGGATTGATTCCCAAACTATACACGAATGAAGATAACTCTAAAATGACAACATTCTATAGCCTTTTTTTTTCCTGCATTGTCCCAACTTCAAAACCACCCTCCCAACACAATTATACTCACACAAAAGAAGAAGGAACAACAAAAGTCAAGTATTTCCAAGATGTTTTGTGTGTGATTTCTTGCTGCTAAACAAGGAAGTGACTGAAAAAAATTTAAATGTCTAACCTGTCTTTGTTGGTGGTCGGCCAGTTCTTCCCCTGCGAGGATAAGGGTACTCACTAGACCCTCCAAGAACTGGACGCACATATTTTGGACCCTTATCAGGACTTCCCAAATCATTGTAGTAAGCATAGTCATAGACTCTGTCCCATTCTTGGAGCTCCCCCCTTCCATCTCCTCTCAAGTTCAATAGTTCTTCTTCTCTGTACTTGCGTAGTGGTGCTGGTGTTTCACTTGGAAGATATGTCTGCATATATATATTTTTCATGAGCTTAAACATTAAAGCCACATGCTCACCTATGCTAACTAAGCAAAAGAAAGCCGGCACAGACTGCTCTTGAATACATAAAACTAGTATCAGACAGATTTTAGTTTGGATTTTAGGCTATGCACCTCAAGTTTCAACAACTTGCTATCTGATTTTCTACTTTTGATGATTCCATAGCAATTTAGTTTTTTTGTTTAGATTGGTAGAGTTGCATACATACCATTCAATTAACCACCATGTTTGTAGACATTTCTGCTTCTTAATAAAAACAATTACCTTGTTAGCGAAGAAAATGCGATCTTTCTTGTATTTGTCTGCAGGGTAAACCCATGAGTTGCACACAAAGTGGATCTGACCTTGTCCAGGAACATCTTCAAGCGTGACACTTCTAAGGTAGAACTCACTATGATGATTATTTCTTATTAGAAATGCCCCCGGAACCCCAATCTCGTTGTCCCAATTAAAGGTAACCTTGAAGGCAGATTCGCCTGCAGTTAAGGGGGTGATTGTGGTAATCCAATCTTCCAAATATGCTGGCTTTCCAAGTTTGCCTTGTAACCTATTTTCTACACAACACATCAAAACTTAATTTAGTGACATAATCATCAAGAAGCTGATAAATCATCAACTATTAAAATTCATCTAATTTGTTTCCTATTTATTATCTTTTAATTTATGTATTGCAAGAAAGAGAGAAAATCCCAAGGTCCTTTGCTAATGAATAAAATCCACCAAATTGGGCTAAATTTGGCTACTGCCTGATTAGCATGGAAGACATGTCATCCACGTCTGCTTATAAATAGAATTTTTTTATAATATATATATATATTTATAGAGGAAAACAAATAATAAAATATTAAAATCTATGAGGAAAAGCTAATTGACTGGGAGTTTTTGGTCGTTGACTCTTGGTTGAGAGTAAAGCCCCTGGGCTTGAATGTCTCCTGTGAAACTCTTGAACATTTATTTCTGTCAATCCCATCCGAGGAAAATAGAAACAGATTATACAGGCTGTGACGATTTTCTCTCACAGCCTCCTTCCCTACAATGAATATTCATTTTTTTTATTTATTCTTAAGCTCATTTATTTGCTGAGCTCAGTTTTTTACTAATTAAAGTGCCATGTCTATCATTTCCAAGGCGAATAATTGAAGATAGTAAACTAACTATGAAGACAACGCAAACTCACCTGGGTCAACATTATCAGCACTGATTAGCTGCAGAGAGACCCCTTGGCCCAAAAACTCGTGCACACGATCAAGAACCGATGCATGAAAGTCGTTGAAGTCCAAAACGTTCTTCTTCATCAGCACCACAGTCCCTTGGATCTTTGTTTTCTTGTTCCCCCTGTCGTTTTTCGCCACCTCCACGGTGTTGTGCGAGGATTTGGCTCCTTTGGGTGCCGGAACTCCTCGTGGGGTTTGGTCCATGTCGGCTGCTGAGGTGATTTTCAGGCTTCTTGATGGCAATAGATCAGTTCTCACGAATGAAAAACCAAGCTGGTTCCTGATGAAAGATATGGGTCGAACAGTACGACGAGTACTATGCACTGACGTAAAGCGATCCCCACCATTGATTACGGATTCAATGGTAGTGATCGGCCTTACCCCACATGACTTAATTAGTGACAGACTCAGATCTGTGAAGTGAAACATCTCTTGCTTGAATCAAGAGGTAAGCAAATTACAATAATATAGGCAAGACTTGAGGAATTTGCAGAGTTGGTACGAGGAAGGAGAGAGCTAAAGCTCATGATACTTATAGGGATGAGTGAATATGCATGGTTTTGAGTCTACTATGCAGGTTCGCCTGTTCACATTTGCCGTTTCCACGGTGTTTCTTGTTATAAAAAAATATTATCAATTCGAGGAAATCTTGTGGTACTTGGGATGAAAATTGAATATGCAGGATGGAATTGAATAATCAAGAAATAATCAGATTCAACTGTTAACATTTTCCATTTCCATGGTTTGTCTTCTGAAAAAGTGAGAAACTTGGTGGCAATGTTGCTGGTCTTTATTTCTTGGCCAGTAGTGAAAAGTCTTTCTAGTACTATACCTTGCCTGAAATCTATTATACCATTACATGGTTGGATTCCTTAGATCCTGTACGGAATACAAGTATTTTCAAATATTTTAAAACTATTTCTTTACTATTTACATACTATTTCACTATTATTTAAAGATTATTTAAAATATTTTTAATATCCAAACGGAACTTTTGAGACACAAACTCGTAAGCAAATAAATCTATTTAAATTATTGTACATTTGAATTTGAAGATTTTAAGGGCCTGCTTGGAAACTAAACTATTATCAGATATTCTTTAAATTATTTTACTATTATTTTATTAATATTTATAAATTATTTCATTACTATTCATAAATTATTTGAAATATTCTTAATATCCAAACGGAGACTAATACTTAAGTGAGATTGATAAAGATATGAAGAGCATTTTATAACATTTACTATTGCTCGAGTAGATTATTTAAAAAAAATTAAATATTCAATAAATATTGCAGAGTCTCTTCCACTTACGACTCTCATCGAATTCTGATAATTTAAAAGCGTTACTCCTCAGTCCATTCAAAGTTTGAGTAATACACTTTCCTATAACTTTCTTGAACATCTAAGTAGAAGCAGTCCACGATGTGCGCTCAACTTGCCATTAGTTTAAGAACTAGAAAAAGTCGCTGAAAATGTAGAATATATTCCAGAAAAAGGATATCATGTGTTTGAAAGTTGTTGGCACTTATCCACTTTTGCTAAAACGCGAATCAGATGAGATGTAATGGGTTTCTATTCTGGCGGCTAATTCCATTCCCCTCTATGTCAATGAAAGCGAAGCCATGCGCTTATCAGTGTCTCATCTGTTTCAACAATTTTCTTGAATTTCAATCCAATTTTCTTTAGATAAAGGAAAACTTCAATACCCAGTTCAAATAATATTGTCTACTCGTATTTAGAATTCATAACAACTCAAGTCTCATGGAAAAAGAAGCAGAATTTTGAATTTTTGAGTGCCATTTGGGTATTTGTTTAGTGATTTGATAGGATGATGTATGCTCCACAACAATAAGTCAATGGAAATGACACAGATTGCATAGTGAACGAGAATGGTAGAGATAAACAGGAATGGACAGAAAGTGCTCAATACTATGGGCAATTGTAATTCTTACTTTGTACCATATCTTTGGACAGGACATCGTGGTGGGAAACTTTCCTAGAAAGGAGCAATGAAAGGGCAGGAATTTTCTTTTGCGAAGTGATTGGGGAATGTGATTCACCAACAATTCGGCCTTGAGATGTCCCACACTTTCTAGGAGACATGTCAGAGCCTTTATTGTTAAAAGGGTCATGAGCATATAATTATAACTTCTTCAAATTATTACTCAATTTGAAATTATCCTCTCAAATTATCAACTTTTTTGATAATTATTCTCACAAAACTATTACAAATTCGCAATGTCGCCCAAAAAAACTCTCAAATATACAAAATGAAAATACCATTTGTTAACGACGCGTTTCACGCGTTTATGGTCTTGGTGGTGGCTAGGGAGTTTTTGATATTAAAGTTAGTATATCTGCTTAGTAGTTTGTGTATAAGCTTAGAGGAATAAAAGAGCGTTCTTCGTACCTGAGATTGACTTTTGTACTAAGTTTCGGGTGAGGACAACCCTTCCCTGACTTTGAGGGACTTATGTAATTTTTACTGTTAATTTGTCAGAATCTTTTAATGCGGCGTAGCTTGTGGGGTGGCATCAATAATACGGCATGAATCCGATTCACTTTTCTTAGAAGCGTTTTCTATTGAGCCTTTCCATGCCTGTTATCAGGAAATCACGGGTTTTCTATATATCTCGCCTTCCTGTCAGTGCATATTCTAGAGGGTAGTTTGCTATCGGGATGGTGTCAGGGCGGCAAGTCCCGTCTATCCTGACTATCCAATTTCTCTTCTAGGGAGTTGATTCATGGGTGGGTTATGTCCATGGGCGGAATACCCTGCTAAAGGTCCATTGACTCCCTTTAGCAGAGGTCCATTGACTCCCTTTAGCAGAGGGCCGTAGGGCTCGGTTGGGCCCTCAAATTGACTAGCCTCCCTAGTGGTTTTCGTGGGTTTGCTTCGAGGGTTTAGGAGAGGGGTGGCCCATCACATGTTTCTCTGCGGTGCTTGTAACTTGAAGTGACTTCCATTGGGCCTTTAAAGTTTTGAGATTGACTGTTTGTTGTTGGTATTAAGGCTTGTAGAGAAATGGAAAATGGTGGCAGTAAAGTTAGGGCTTCAATCGATTATTGAAGCGTCACCGTTTTTCCATTTTGTCCACTGTACTAGTTATACTGATCTGCTACGCTAGCAAAAACTGCTACTCCCACACTCTCAAGTTCTTTGCATGGATAATGTTGCGATCACACGATGCTTTTTACATGTCATAGTGATCATTTTGATAGTGCAGCCAAACAAAGGGAGAGAGAGAGAGAAGAAAAAATAGATATTTAAGCATCTAGCATTAATATTTAATATATAGATACAGATGGCTACACTGTTAGAGATAATATCAAATTTAAAATTTGATTTAATATTTTTTTAATCAAGAGATTTGATTTTCATAATAATGAGATTATTTACCTCATCTCATATCTATGTGATTAAGGACCTTCAAAATCTCTCGGTGCTATTTTCTTCATTCTTTTCATCTCAATTTATATTATATTTTATATTTTCTATCATGGGATCTCGATTTTATGGAATATTTTACTCTTTCTTTATTCAATCCTTCCGCTTGCTTTACCTCTTTCACATAAGTTTATTGCTATTTAATCATATTTTGCCTTAAATAGACTTCTTTAGAGTATTTTTATTAATTGTGAGCTTTTATTATTTCGTTATTTGTTGGCCTAATTATTCTTCAAGTTTTGTTGCGAACACATTAATGTATGTGGAGACTACAGTCAAATATCAAACTAAGGATTTTAAAGTTCTCTGTGTATCAAGAGCTTTCAAGGATTTCAGGATTTCATTCAAAAATGAGAGAGAAAATGAAAGAGAGACAAAAAGATTTCTATATCATTCCAGCATCTGAAAATATATACTCCCATGAAAAACCTACAAATCCTACGTAGGGGTAAGTAGAGGCCATGGGCCTTTTAAGTCGTACAGCAAAATAAACTTAAACGAGGATAAAACAACTGGGCTTTTTAACACAGATCTAGCCCATATAGAGAAATACAATAAACTAAGTAAATAAAACAACATTAGCCACCATCTGAGCCCATAAAAGCCATTGAGCTCAACCCTTTAATTCCTTATTGCCCCAAGTCAAAGCCCACAAAGACTTCAGTCCATCCTTGTAGATATACTGACGTG
>QEOT01123543.1:0-45187 GCA_003123785.1 Pterocarya stenoptera
TGTAGGGCTAAGTATCGATAATGTCGGAGTCGGAGTGTCCGACTCCAACTCGCATAGCTTTGATCTAACTCCGATTCTAACTTGTCGGAACGAAGTCAGTGCGGACACTACGGAGTCAAATTTTTGAATTTTTACTTAACCCTATTTCAAGATTTGGGTGGGTTAAAAACATAAAATGTATTGACATATTAAATTTATCATAAATGTAGAAGCTTGTCATACAATTTATATAAAGAAATGCTGTTGTATTTTACGAGTATCATGAATCTTACAATAGATATTGTATTGCGTACCACATTAGGAAAATAATTTATATAGGCTAGCATTTTCTGGCCAAGCCTTTTAAAGTAAAATAGAATCTATATAAAAAAATCTAATTTTTATGGTAGGTCTTTTGTTTTAAGAAAAAAATACTATCGTCATAAAAAGATTCTATAAAAATAAATTTATAAATTGACGTAATTTAATGTAATATGTTATATCAAATTTATAATAAAAATAACTTTACAATAAAAATAATTTTATAATTTTATATATCATATTCATTTATGTCAATTTATTTTGTGTGACTTTATTTAAATAAAATATTTCTCTTTTTAAAAAAAGATGTACAACAATTTTACTAACTCACTCTTATATATATTTAGCATTTTTCTTTAGTATTATCTCGTAGATAACACTCCTGTGGTGAGCGTTGGGACATGCTGGTATTGCCATATCAGAAGGAACAATAACAGTAAATTACTATTAATCTGACGTGTAGTATCACGTCAGCATGTACGTGCACGTTTCCTTTTGTTGTATGATCATCTATCTTGTCGTGGAAGTCAGAATTATAGAAAAGAGTGGTGCTAACTTCCCGCCGGAGTCCCGTTAGGGTGTTGTAACATATTTTTGTACGTGTATTTTTAAGTTTTTATTTTATATAATTTTTTTAATAATTTTAAATATTTAAAAAAATAAAAAAATCTACAATATTATTAAAAAAAATTTCCTAATTAAAAAATTAAAAAAAATTATTAAAACATTTTTTTCTTAATTATTAACTAAAATAAAAAATATTTTTTTATAATTTTTTTTTCTTACTTGAAAGTATTTTTTAATAATATTATAACTTTTTTATTTTTTAAAAATATTTAAAATTATTTAAAAAAATTATATAATTTTTTTTTTAAAAAACACATACAATATGTGCTACAACACCCCAACAGGAGCTCTAGCAGGGATGTAGCATTTCTCTATAAAAAAAAATATTATATATAATCATGATTCTGCATATTTTTTTTAAAAAGTAGATTATCATTAAATTTTTTTTTTTTTATATAAATCTCATCTCATAGTTATATATTTTTTTAAAAAGAAATACAACACAATTATATGATTATAAATATTATTTCTTTTAAATAATTAATTAATTAAAATTTGGAGTACGTGTACAGGGGTATAACAGGAAGCAAAGCGCAAAGCAACCCAATCCGGCAACCCCTTTCCCTCTCTCTCTCTCTCTCTCTCTCTATATGTATTTTACAGACGAAAGAGGGACGCCATTAGAGCAATCAAAGATGGGTTCGAGAAGCGAAGACAGATCCGAAATTGTCTTCTTCGACTTGGAGACCACGGTACCCACCCGAGCCGGTCAGGGATTCGCCATTCTTGAATTCGGGGCCATCCTTGTTTGCCCCAGGAAGCTGGAGGAGCTGGACCACTACTCCACTTTGGTCCGACCCTCAGACCTCTCTCTCATCTCCTCCTTGTCCGTGCGCTGCAACGGTATCACCCATGATAACGTCGTTTCCTCCCCGACCTTCCGCGACATTGCCGATCGGGTTCACGACATTCTCCACGGTTAACTCACTCACTCTCTGTTTGTTTGCCGAGAATATGGTGGAAACAAAAAACGAACTTTGGATTTTTTTTTATAAGGTCCCGTATATGTCAAATGTTAGACTAGACTGAGCCTGAGCTTACTTTGTGTTTGGTTACTAAAAATCTAAGAAAAATGGAAGACGCTAAAATGCTTTTTTTGGGTGTTGAAAACTTATCCTGGCATAAATACTTGGATTTTAGGGTCTGTTAAAGTGAGAGTTGCCTGTTCTCGGGTCACGGCTTTCTTTTCATAAAGAGAAAATTGCGATTCTTTTTCCAAACTTTATTTTCCCGTCTGCATTTTCTCAGCAAACAAACAACGTAAAATGGTTCCCAGAAATATAAAAAGAAAAACTTATTTCAAGAAAGGCCATGCAGTATTATTATGCTAGCTTGGATGAAGATGAATACCTTTTCTTTCTTTATTGAACACGTAAGATTTCGATCTGACACCCGTTTTCTTTTTTTACTTACCAAAAAAGACAAAGGATTACGTTATAGCTTTAGGTTTATATTGTTGGTTGCATTTTGCTTTTTTAATACTGTGTAAATTAATTTGTTTTATTGTGTATAGGACGCATTTGGGCAGGTCACAATATACTGAGATTCGATTGTGTAAGGATAAGGGAGGCATTTGCAGGGATTGATCGGCCAGCACCAGAGCCAAAGGGTATTATTGATTCGTTGGCATTGTTGACTCAGAAGTTTGGAAGGAGAGCTGGTGACATGAAGGTATAGAACTCTCTACTCTGAAACTCGGGCCTCGGGGTATATTTCTGAATGATATTTTTAAAAAAATACTCTCAATTGTTACAGACTTCCAAAACACCATCCATTAATATTAAGCTGAATTGATCATCAATTACTAAAAATTTTCCTAATACAGGAAAATTGGAAATGCAAAGATTTTAATTTCTTTTGAATTTAAAGCTTGGAAACTATTATGGTATAAGAAGGATTTTAAAATTGTGAATAAGTGGAGCAATTGGGATGTGTTTGGATTGCAGTAAAAGGAATTTGTTCAATTACAAGCTCCTTTTTGTTACATAAAGTTGGGAAGCACCAAATTTCCGGGATTGAATGATATAGAAAAAACCATTGATAAGCATGCCACATCGTTTAGATATAGTGCCCAAGCCATTATACATTCAATTGTAAACTTAAAGCATTTGGATGTGTGCTTTTCAGCCATGTGATGTGTAGGAATGTATTATCTAGGCTTGAGCTATGATGTTCCATGAATTTCCCGGACTTTTTATTTTGTCTTTTTTATGGTTTTATGCTGCTATGATTAATGTTTATATTTCTAGTTTATTAAAGTTTTGGTATGACCTTGTAAATTTTATCGAGGGTAATAGTTATTGATTAAAAAAAGAACTTATTCTTCATTATCTTTCATCTAATTGTATGAAGTGCTAGAACTTTTCAGTTATACGATATGAAATTTCTAAGATTATAGTCTTCTCTAAACCTCGTTTTATGAGTGTTGAGGTTTTCGTTGGAAAGACTTGGGATATTAGTTAGTTGGGTTTTGTATTATTTGATACTATTCGATGAGTCACATTATCTATGCATCAGCATTTTTTTTTATTGGCATCGGGTGTTCGGGAACATCGTCCTGATTAATCCCGGGAGTGCACAGGCCCTTTACAAGGAGTTTCCTGCAAGTACACCTCGGCTAATTCAAGGGAAAACTCCCCCAGTTCGATGGCTCCTAGATTGTCGGCACCTAGTAGGATTTGAACCTTGGAGGGAGCATACCGCCAAGACCAAGGCTTTTTCCACTTGATTTGTTCTTTTATGGTTTTGGCTACTGGAAATTCAGGTTTCTTGTTCAACTCGAAAGGAATAAATAAAGAAGAAAACCAGGAATATCTTCGAGTTACCTCTGCTTGCAGCTGTGTTCAGTTATTGAAATATAGTTAGATGATGACTCTTGTTAGCAACATGTATGATGAATTTTTTTAATCTTTGGGCTCTGTGCGCCTGTAATCATACGGTAGCAATTATGTAAAGTTCCTAGCTTTATACATGTCTTAAATATGGTTCTTTGGCTTATTTAGTACTACTGTCTATATATGGTCAGAGGGATCTCGAGTTGTGTTGAAGTCTGGGACTAAATAGTTGTTGCACTTTAGCTTTTAATTGATTTGAAATTTTGAAGTACTGATAGACTTGTATTTTTCACTGCAGATGGCCACCCTTGCCACTTATTTTGGGCTTGGACAGCAAACACATAGGTATTCTACAAGCCTGAAAGTAACTAATTTTCCCACACTCTGCTTCTAGATTAGCCCAATACTAAGTTTCCTCAAAACTGTTCCTTTTTGTTCATTCTTCAGGAGCTTGGATGATGTGCGGATGAATCTTGAAGTTCTCAAGTATTGTGCGACAGTTTTATTCTTGGTAATTTAATAATTTTGAAAGCTAGAAAACCTATTCTTTAGCATAAGCCTTTAATCTATATCATTTAATATATTATTTTCCATGTTAATTAAATATAGCACTTGTTCAGTTTGACCACTATGAATTTGACACGTATCGTGTCAAAGGTCTTGGGTAATGTTCTCATACTGTGAGAAACGCTAATCACACAATATATCATGCCTTTAAAATTTGGATATGCTTTTCTAAAGTTGGGTGATAGGCAATAATCTTACATGAAGTTCAGGCAAAGAGAATTGTTAATTTATTCCACAGGGAAGTGTTAAATGTCCTGGTGAATTGTGATTGAGGCGAAGTAGAAGGGCTTGTCGAATTTCATGCTTTATAAGGTTGATTTGATAATAATATAATTGACAAAAATCTGGCAAACATGCAGGAGTCTAGCCTCCCTAATATATTCACGGCAAACAGTTGGGTTTCTCCAAATGCTACCACTAGAAGTCGTAGAAATGCAAATTCATCTCCAGATGACATGATCCAAGACAAGAATACTCCCTCATCAAGTTCGAAGTTAAAAGATGATCCCATGCTGTCCCTGACAAATAAAAAAACAGAAAAAAATCATCCAATATTATCACTTATGACTCACAGCATAGCGGAGGAGATTGAACCTAGTACATCTCAAGGAGATCCTTTTGACATGGGCCTGCTAAGGACTGAAACTGAATCCCTTGAAACCAGCACCAGCATGGAAGAAACATTGGAGTCTTCTGAGATGTCTTCCACAGCTGCTGTCTCCAAGGGTTACAGCAACTTGGGGGGATTTTTGGAGATTGATGAAGTTTCTATTCCTGCTATCAATGCATCTTTTGTTCCATTTTATCGTGGGAGTCAAAGAATACAATTATTGCACAAAGGTGACATTTTGCAGCTTTCTTGTACTCGTTTGAAAGTGCGGTTTGGATTCAGTACGAAGTTTGTCGATCATGCCGGCCGGCCACGTTTGAGCTTTGTGGTTAATGCATCATGGAGTTTATGTAAAGTTCTTGATGCATGTGATGCTATAGCACAGAAGCTCTCCTTAGATTCTGGTAGCAGCTCTGAATGGAAGCCAGTTGTGACCAGAAAACATGGCTTCGCCAACTACCCTACAGTGAGATTGCAGTAAGTTTAGCTCCATTATTTTCTTTTCCATCTTTCTCACGTGATTAGGAGAAGATTAAAAAAACTGCATCGGTATAAGCAGTATAGTAAAAGTCTAGATTGCGGTACAAAAGATAGGGAGTTGATTTTACCAGTGCATTCTGTAGTGTGGTAGGAATTTGGAGCACCTTGATGGCATGCAGGGGTCTGTTGCCTCACAGCAAGCCCGCCCACTTCCACTGCACAGATGGTGCCCCTGCATGCAGTGAGCATGTGCACACACTAGCTCTGCATGCAGCAATTGCTCCGTAAAAAAATCACAACAAAAAGACAAAATAGATTAATATTTAGCCTAATAAATTCACCATGCTCATTCCTACACGCTTGTTAGTATATCAGTTATTGTTAATTTTTTCTTAGTTTCCTTTTTAATAAATTCACCATGCTCATTCCTACATGCTTGTTAGTATATCAGCTTATTGTTAATTTTTTCTTAGTTTCCTTTTTGGGACGAAAGGAAAACTATACAATATGTCGAAGCATGTTCGTTTGTAGCGATGTTTTGCTCCAGTTTATGTAGTTTCAAAATAAGGCAAGTAGAAAGTCTAATTTAGATTTTGCAACCATCTGAGTTTATATAATCATATTTATTAAATTTCAGATTTCTGTTTCTTTTGTCTAATATGCAAGCACATAGTATCAAGTGTTGTCAAGTTCTTTGGAAGAATTCCATGATTTGATTGATGTGTAATTTCATTTTAACAACAGTATCCCAACTGCTATACGTGGAGATACTTCTGCATATGCGACAGAGATGTATCTAAAAGAACCTTCCAGCGTTGTGCAAAGGCTTGTGTTCAGTAACTTTGATGCGGAAGAGCTTGGTTCTTTCTTCACTCCGGGGGCCTTTGTGGATGCGTTCGTCTCCTTAGATCCATACGACTATCTGCAAAATGCTGGCATTCGCTTGGTAGCCAAAAAATTGATTATTCATTCTAATTGATGGGAGAAAAAGAATTTCTGATTTGATTAGGAGGGTCAAGTGTCAATTAAATATGTACAAAAAATACACCAACTAGACTAACATACACAGATTTAATTGGCATGGATATTGATGATTGCTTAGATATGCAAGTGCAAAACTCTGTTCTGATTTTAATGTCATATGTTACCTTCAATAGGAGATAGGCTGTTTATTTTCTTCTTCTGATGAAAATTGCTTTGATATGTAAGTGCAAAATCTGTTCCGAATCTTCTGATTTTAGTGTGAAATGTGACGTTCAGTTTGATACAGAGTGTTTTCTTCTGATGGTGATGATAATTGCTTTGATTCTGTTCTGATTTTAGGGTCACATGTGAGCTTCAATTTGACACAGACTTGTATTTTTCTTCTTCTTCTGTGATGATTGCTTTGAAATGTAAGTGCAAAATCCGTCTTAAATTTAAGCCAAGACTTGATAGCTATCTCAACAACTGGAAACATAAATACCGATTGATCAACCTAACTAAACGAGCCCCATGACTCATTATTTGCACCGATGAAATACAAACAAAAAAGGAAATGATGATCATGGGACTCCTTTAGAATGTATTAACAAGAGAGAGAGACAGAATTTAATTATTTAATTTATATTTTAACAGTTATATCATGTGTGAGACCAAATTCATCCTTCATTAGTAGACTAAATAATAAAGTTAGAAATAGACTTAATTTAAATTATATTCTTCGGCTACTAGGGAAGCACAAAAAAAAAAAAAAAAGTAATGGAGTTCCAAACCCGTCATTTGTGGATGAGGAATGTTATACATCAGTTACTATTCATTTCCACATCCCACACCTCTAGCTTTTTTATAGGGTGTATGTGTATTTTTCATAGAGTGTGAGGATATTTTTCATAGGGTGTGGAGTGTGGGATTGTGAATAGTGACTGATGAGAAGAATTTTTTTTTGTGGATATATTTGAGTCATAAAGGAAATTTGATCCAATTCTCAATATTAAAACCAATTATCTCGGAAGAGTTTCCATATCTTTAACTTTCCTTAATAAAAAGAAATTGCAATTTCCCACGAAACTCCTAGGTTATGACATTAGGTAACCAAGAGAAGTTATCTAAAGTTTGAAAAATGCATATGCATTATGCATGAGGTGTTACCCTATTTTATACTGCAAGAATATTCCTGTCTATGGCTTATACGATGAGAAGACTTGGATGCAACGAAAACGATTGATGATGCAATTCAAAACACAAAACACAATTGAGGGGGAGATTTTTTGCTAACAAGGAATTGTTATTCTTTGGCCTTTTGAGGAAGAAATTCCCTCCTCCAATTCCTCAATTTGTCCTCAAAATGGAGGTTATTTAATTAATTAGAAAAATGGATCTAACTTATTTAATTAAAAGATTGGGTTATGATTTACTCATATACAACTTGAACTTAACTTGATAAATCCAGATCTAACACTCAATATTTAGCTGTGTTTGGATGTTGAACTGAGTTGAGTTGAGTTGAGATGATAAAATATTGTTAGAATAATATTTTTTAGTATAATTATTATTTTGAAATTTGAAAAAGTTGAATTGTTTATTATATTTTGTATTGAAATTTAAAAAAATTGTAATGATGAGTTGAAATGAGTTGAGATGAGTTGAGTTGGATTGAGGATCCAAACGAAGCCTTAAGTTCATAATTTTGATAGAATCTGTTAACTCGATATGAACATAATATAAAATTAATGTAATAGAGTTAAAGTGGGGCTTCATCCATTTGACTTATAAATAGATCTGATTAACGTTGGCTTATGTACAATCTAAATCCTACTTGATATAACTCAAATCCGACATGACAATACGAGTTGTCCTGTCCATTAAGACATGTTTTATGTAAGCACAGATAAAAGAAAAAAGATTGGTCAAATACATCTTAGATTACCAGTCAAATAAAACATGTGCTGGAGGACCCCACCCCCGACAATAAAAAAATCCCTTGCCAAATCAAAGACCTTCGTCCATTCATATTGCTAGCTGTACTGCGATCCTCCAAGAAATCAATTACCGATTTGGAATAATCAAATCACCAGCGAAAATAATTTTCTCACACTTTGTGTGAACGTGTTAGAAAGTAATTAAATAAAGCACAATATAAACCAAAAGCAAATACACATAAACAAGTAATTTTACGTGGAAAGCCTGTAACACTACTATTTTAATTCGGGTTTGTAATAAATGGACAGTGGACTTCCTACTGGTGATAGAAATGTATGATGAATTTGGATAAAGCTTACTTCGAGGGTGAGGGCCTCCATAGAATCAGAGAGAGTGAGGAAATGGAAAAGAACTGAATTGTCATAGATTTTGCATAAAAAAGGTCTTCGTATAGTTTGACCATATAAAGCTAACATACAGGGAATACCACAGCTTAGATTCCCTTCTAGAAGCTACTACATGACAAAATAGTAAAACTGCTAAACCAAATACTAACGTGGGCTAACTTCAACCATTGGGCTGACCGGCCCATAAACAATAGCTAAATAGCATAAAACGTAACTATTGCTACTGGCCCAACAAAGGCCACTTCTTGACTCGACAAAGGCCCACACAATAGCCAGGCCCATAGGCCCATTGATCCTTAGTCCCTACAGTCTTCATCATGACCGAACCCTAACTTCATCTTGTCTTCTTCAAGCACGGCTTCCAGATGTGTTACAAAACCTAATCGATGTTTGACGGGACCGTAGCCCACCTAAATCTCCACTATCAACAAATAATAGGTATACAATTGGACCACAAACGACTCCAATCACAGCATATGACTGAAAATGGATGAGCTCCTTTGTTTTGGCTGTTGTCTTTTTCTCTCCCAATATCACTCACATGTTTTTTTTCCTCCTCTCTAATAACATCAGCACTTAGGTTTAAAACATAATTAACCGAGGCCTAAACCCTCTCTCCATGTGGGCTTAATGGTCCCACATGGGCCATTCTCTATATAGAAGGAAAAACCCAACACAACAAGTCTCCCCCTTCCCAACTATGTGGGAGGACTCACCATCCCAACAAGTGAGCAACAAGTCTTAAGCTTCTCCCTTGTTTTAACCTTTATTAACATATCATATCTACTATCATAAGGGTGAATTTTTTCAAGTTCTAACAATACATAGAGACAACCCACTCTACCTTGTGTTTGTCTTCCATAGTTTCTGCATAACACTCGGGCTCTCCCTTGTAGTCATTAACACATATTCGTCTATAGCGTACCGAGTGGAAAGATGTCGGTCTCTTGTAAACCTCCTGAGTGGAACATTCCAGGTATCTCTGGTTCTGGCAATTGATCAAGAGACTCATTTTGTAAGGGAGCATCTGCATCACTTGGACTCTATTGGTCATCTTGAACAGTATGTTCAACCTGTGCTAGCAAATCTGTTAATAGCACTGAAACACTGATCGTCTTCTTCATGTTTTGTATGGTTTGATCTTCAATAAATACGTCTTAGCTTCTCACTAGTTTCTTATCAACTAGATCATATAATTTATACCAAAACTCATTCAGACCATAAACTAGAAAAATGCACTGTCAGGTCTTCACATCGAGCTTAGATCTCTCATCCTTGGGAATATGCACAAATGCTTTACATCCAAAGACATGTAAGTGATCATAGGTAACATCATGGCCAGTCCAAACTCTGTTTGGTACATCGAACTAAAGAGGAACACATGGTGTGAGATTAAGAACATGTATAATTGTACTCAAAGCCTCACACCAAAAAGATCCCAGCAATTGTGCCTGTGAAAGCAAACATCTCACTCTCTTAACCAATGTTCTGTTCATCCTCTGAGCTAAACCATTCAACTAAGGAGTCTTAGGAGGTGTCTTTTGATGCCGAATACTTTGCTATCTGCATCATCAAATGGGCTTGAATACTCTCCCCATTTATCAATTCTGATGCACTTCAACTTCTTTTCAATCTATCTCTCAACTAAGGCTCGAAACTGTTTAAACATTTCCAATACTTGATCTGTTATTTTCAAGGTATAAACCCACAACTTTCTTGAATGATCATCTAAGCAAGTTACAAAATACAAGGAGCCGCCAAGTGTTCTTGTCTTTATAGGGCTACAAACATCCAAGCTTTTGAATTTCATTTCGGCGAGTAGCTGGTATAGAGAAGATCCTTGTTTCGTACCGGTATGAATTTTGGTTATACCAGTGTATTTCGATCAGTATTGGTTGATATATCGGATTTCGGCCGAAATGAGAATTTCGACATGTACATATTTTGAGTTACTTCTTTTCGTTTCTTCTTCCGTCTTCTTCATTTTTTGGCCTCAACACTTCATATGGGGCAGAGAGATAGAGAGGGACTGGATACTGTCGTGACTGAGAACGGGGCCTTGTGAGAGAAAGGAACCGATGCGTGGGATTAGAAGGAGGGAGAGAGGGCGGCGTGGGGCTTATTCCATGGTGGTTGATGGCTGAGTATGGTTTGAGAGGAAATGACCTGCAGCCTAAAGTGGTAGTTTCCTAGCGAAATTCGCTGTTAAGGCTGAGCCAAAAGGAAATGTAATTTACTTAGCCTTTCGAGAAGCCAATCCCTCCCAACACACAAATGTGAATATAATACGTAGATGCCTTTCATTCATAAATGATCTAGACTTAAATAGAAATACAAATAACTACAATAATTGAAATGGATCCATGATCAAACGTGGCCCATGACCCAACTGAATAAATTGACGAATTGGACCCAGTCAACTCTTAAGGAGCCCAACCCACTAAAGACGCAATAACAGACCCATAACGGAAATAAAAAGACACAAACACCCTTAACAATAAGTAAAAAGACCAACATACATATATAACTTATCTAACCCTAATCCTTCTTCAAACATAACCCTAATCCCCCCTTTTGTCTCCTGCGATCTCCACGGTGCACCTAACACATTCCCTTTCTTTAGAGGATCTTGGCCACAAGATCCGGGTATTGTCGCCTCATCACGGCAAGATCTTCCCATGTAGCCTCTTCCTTCGTTATCTCCTTCCATTGTATGAGCACTTCAACATCTGCTTGCCGTCCTTTCTTTAGTAATCTCCTCTGGAGGACTTTGTCTGGTTCAAGGCTTAGGGTTCCTTCGAGAGTGAGTTGAGGAAGGTGAGGTAGAGGTTGTACCTTGGCTCCTAGCTACCTTTTGAGGCATGACACATGGAAGATGGGTAAATCTGGGCTTCTTTTGGAAGGTCCAGACGATACGCCACTTCTCCTACCTTGTGGAGGATCTTGAAGGGACCATAATACCTGGGTGAGAGCTTGAGGTTATGGCGAGTTGCCACTGTCATCTATCGGTAAGGCCTCAACCTTAAATACACCCAATCCCCCACCTCGAAATTCCTTTATGTTCTCTTCAAATCAATATAGTGTTTCATTCGATTCTTTGCTTCCTGTAGGTTTTCTCGAACCAAAGTGGCTATGAAATTGCAGTTCTTCAATTCCTCCTCTACTGCTTGGACTTGGGTTGACCTTGTTCATATGACAACATTCTTGGGGGAGGCTATCCATAAATAGTCTTGAATGTGGTCATCTGGGTAGAATTGTGCTTAGATGTGTTGTACACATATTCTGCTAGGGCTAGCCACTTAGTCTAGTTCCTGGGCCTGTCGGTACAAAAACATCTTAGATAGCATTTTAAACTTTTGTTAGTAACTTCAGTTTGCCCATTTGTTTGTGGGTGATGTTGAGCTCATTAAGAGCTCGGTTCCACAGCTTAAAAAAAACTCCTTCTAGAAAATACTAGTGAAGACAGAGTCTCTGTCACTCACTATGGTTTGGGGTATCCCATGCAACCTGACAATATTTTCCATAAACACCTTAGCTATAGTTAAGGTTGTGAAAGGGTGAGTGATGGGTATGAAATGAGTGTGCTTGCTTAATCTGTCCACCACAACCATTACCACAGTCTTACCTCTTGAAAGAGATAACCCCTCTATAAAATCCAGGCTTATATCCTCCCCATTTTGCTTGGCTATTGGAAGAGACTGAAGCTAGGTGGAAGGTTTCAACCTTATTTCTTTGGCACGTGTTATATTCTTTGATAAAACTCCTTACATCACTGCGCATGCCAGGCTAGTAAAACTCAATTTTTATCCTTGAATTTGTTTTATGTACTCTTGTGTAGCCCCCTAATGGACTATTGTAAAATTGTTGCAAGATCTACTGTTGGAAGGCACTAGTGTTCCTAGATGAAGTCTACCTTTGTAAAAGAGCAGCTCATTTTGAAGTTGGTACTGGGAAAGGTCCAGGGTACCCTGATGGTTGGAGCTAATTAGCTTTTACAATAGGGGATCCTGGGGTAAGACTTCTTCAATTCCTCAATCTATTTGCTTTGTTGATTGCATGCCTTATTTTGGGATCTGTCTGGTTATTGTTGGTGGAAGGGAAGGGAGTGGGATTTTCTGTGGATGGGTTCATGGGTTCTGTGGTGGTGGAGCTTTTGTTGGTGGAAGGGATTGTACTAAAGTTTTTCTGTGGGTTGGTTTTGGTTTTCTGGTTCTAATAATCGGGATAGTGCATTAGCAACCACATTTGACATTCCACTTTTGTATTTAACCATGAATTCAAACCCCAACAATTTAGAAACCCGCTTCTGCTAGGTAGGAGTGCCAACTCTTTATTCCAGTAGATGATTCAGGGCCTCTTGATCTGTTCTAACTTTGAAAGTTTGCCTCAACACATAATGCCTCCATTTTCTAACTGACATCACCAAAGCAAGTAATTTTTTCTCATAAGTAGACAAGTTTAAACTTTTACCTTTGACCGCCTGACCTAGGTAAGCAATGAGCCTTCCCTACTGCATCAACACGACTCCTAACCCATAACCTGAGGCATCACATTCTATAATAAGACTTTTAGAGAAATCTGATAATTTGAGAACTAGGGGGTTCATCATAGCCTCTTTAAGCCTTTCAAATGCCTCCTACATCTTCTCTGTCCATCCAAATGAATTCTTCTTAAGTAATGAGATTAGGGGAGCTGCATTGGTCCCATACTCTTGCACGAACCTTCTATAGTAACCTGTTTGTAACACCTTACTCATTCTTTCTGACGTAAGCAAATTCCGAGGATGGAATTTATTATAAGGAGGGGGGATGTAAAAGTCTGCCCTTTTTCTCTAGTGACTGCGAGTCTCTTTATGGGTGCTAAACCTCGATGGCGTGATTTTAAAGATATTATATGATTTCCAAAATGCCCAGTATTTTAAAATCCTCGAATATTTTAAATGTCCTGAAAATATTTATATGAGATATTTCCAGTGTTATTGAACCAAACCTAGTTTTAAGTAAGACAATTATAATATTTTTGAAAAGCTCCAAAAATATTATAATTGTGAAAAATCATTTTATTAAAATGATTTCAATTATTTAAATATTATGGGATTTAAATTATGGTGAAAACTCTAATTAATTAGATGGTTTTATTCTCTTAAAGATATTAAACAAGACTTCATCATTTTATTAACGATGAAAGAATATTATTTTATAACTAAAGTTTAGTTTAAATAATATTCTATCTTAATTCCTCTCAATGCTTTTAATTAAGTTAATGTTTAAGTATTTTTAAATTAGTATCTAAAACTCACCGTTAGATCGTTTTGAAGACCCCAAGATGAAGGGTTTGGATTAAAACTCTAGCTCTCTCACTTTTCCTTCCCTCTCCCTCTCCCCCCTCCCTCACGTGTACGCCCTTTCTTTCATGGACTCTCCGTCACGCATTGCTTAGATCTGCTGCCACACCACCTTACTGACACCACCACCTCCTCGCCAAGGTCCTCCCAAGCCCTTCCATGCTCAGCCCCTTCCAGACCCACACCTCTAGCCACATCCAGTGGCCAAAATAGCTACTACATGTGGCTGACTGCCACTGTACGCGGTGTTAGCAGCCACTTGTGAACTCCCACCATGTTCGCCACCCTCGCACAGCTTAGATCTAGTAGCCAAAATCCTAGATTCGGTCCCCAAAATAATCCCGTTGTAAGGTCATGGTAGTGACCGCTACAGCTCAAGCTAGTGGCTTCCGACGCCACTGGCCGTGCAGGACAGTGAACAACGCATGGGTTATCCCATCGATGGTATAACTCTCTATCCCTCTTTATTTATGTTAAATGTTAGTTGGTTAGTTAGGTTGTGAACTGTGTTGTTTGTATTTGCGAAGTTCACTATATAGTGCGGTGATATGATGCGCTGTGTACATGAAGTGTTGGGTGTAGTTGAGAAGTGTGTTGTTTAGTGTTATGGACTGTGTTGTGAAGTGTGGATTGAAAAGAGTACACATGGAGTGTACTTATGTTGTGTGGTGTGTGTGTGAAGTGTATTCCAGATGATGGAGTGTGATGTGGCGTAGCGAATGTGAAGGGAGTACACATGGAGTATACTCCATGAGGTGAAGCGATACACTGTGTGGTGTGTCGCGAAGATAAGGATGGTTGGGTAGTTGTTGAGCATAGAGCATGGTGAGTAGTGTCGGGAACAGTGGAACAGTATCACTAAGTAGTTATGATGTGGCCTGCAGTCTGAGGTGACAGGTGTCACCGTGTAGTCGGCTTATGGCCGGAAGTATGTGTGAAGTGGCATGATAGTATCAGAGTGGTGCAGCGAAAGCATGATTGGGCAACGTCATAAAGTGACATAGTCAATCAAGAAGTTGCGTTTGTGATGGGTGAGTAGTTAGTGTAAGAGTGACGTAGCGCGAACGTGACGAGATATCATAATATGATAGGAGTAAGCGAGGGACCATACTCATGATGAGTTAGGAGTCGGTGTATAAGTGAAGTAGCGGGATGTCAGGTGACGTGACAAGGTCACGGTGTAACTTGGGAATAGTCTCGAGCTATGACATGACATGAAGTGTAGTTATAAATAGAGTCCTGTCATGTCAAGTGTTGGGATGAACTGTTAAGAGGGATGGGTAGTATGAAGAGTCATGCTAGCCGGGTTAAGAAAATGTTGGTATCAGAGTATGTCGCTTGTCCATATGAGCCTGTGATCAACGTATTATATGTTGGTCTTAGGCGATAAATGGGTAAGGTATGTATGTAATTTGGTTAGACATATGTGCCGGATGGATTCACCATATGTAATGGGTAATTTGTCCTAAACATGGTTGCACTGTGTTTAAGCCTCAGAGCTAACTTAAAGCCGTGTGGCGTGTATGGATGGGCATGAGGATTTAGAGTGAGCTAAGATACATGAAACTAGTAATGGGTGTATTGTCTAGGATTGGGATGTGTGACTTAATCGGTCTGAGTCATACGTCAGAATGTGGTCAATAGGAAGAATAAGACAAAAGCCTTAGTATCTTAATCTTAAGGTGAATCATAAGGTTCACTCTAGTTGAAAGGCACTCAAAGTAGAACGTTGAGATTGGAAGAGGTAGTGACCGTAAATAGGTTCCCGAAAATTTTATCATAGTAAAGGACATGTAAGAGCACGAGATAGAAGGAGAGTGTTTCAAATAAAGTATAGTTCTATTTCTAGTTTAGTTACTTATGCACTAGATAGAGAATAATACTAAGGTTAGTGTATGCATGCAGGTTGCCATTTGACACGCACATAAATGTACTGTATGATATGAAAGTAGCAAAGAGTCCAGGTAAGTATTACATTCATACTCTTTTAGAGTTTTCTAAATAATGTGAAATGGAAAGTGAAATGCTTTTCCTTTACAATGCCTTACGAAACGAAAGAAAACGATGTTTTATAAAAAAATATGCTAAGTGTTCAAAGGTATACATATGTATGACCCTTCTTGGCAATCCCTTTTTATGCAACCAAAGTATTAAGTGTATGCATGTACGCAGTATCTATTGTATGTATTTTCTACGAAAAGAAATATTGAGGCCTATGCCTCGTGCTTTAAGCGATGCTTTAATTGACGAGAAGAAAGTGTTTTAAACATCCTTATGAATTGATATTAAAATGTCTCTATGAATTGATGCTTTCGATGATGTCATGAAATATGATGTTTAAGCTCATGCTTTTAAACGACGTTTTTCCATGAACAAACTGTTAAATGAAAATAACTGAAAAGATAGGGTTGAAATGAACTGGAAAGAAAGGACTGAACTGAAAGAAAGGACTGTACGTTTTAATGTATAAAAATACGTAATAGTCATGACTGAATGAAATGATACCAAAGGATTGGACTGGGCAGATTGCAATACCGAGTAAGTAGTACTGGTAGTGCATCCAGTGCTGCCTTTGACTGAAAATGGATTCCTAACACGTGGCCACGGGCAAAATCCGGGTCTAAAGGAAGACCGCTAACCCCAACACACGGAGCGTAACAGTATGTACCGGCTAAAAGAAAGTGATAAGAAAGAATGTATGAATGCATCGAACTCTTTAAGAAATGAAGGCACCGACGGGAGACGGTTTACGAAAAGAAAATATTTTTTAAGAAAAATCTCACCTAGTGATGTTTTCAAAGGAATGCATGCATGCATGTACGTATAGTATATATGGAATGATAAATGCATGATTGAAAACCTATATTATTATATTTTAACTGTATGAAATAATACTTACTGAGTATTTGATTCATTTTAGTTTTTATATGTGCCCCTCCTCCATAGGAATTGAATGAGCAGAACGCGTCAGGACGGACACGGCCCAAAGGGGTGAGTACGAAAGTCTATCCATGAGAGTTTTAAATGTATGAAAGGTCTTTTTTATTTTAAAATTAATGTTTTCCGCTGTAAATCTCTTTTATTGTTAAAGCACATTTTATTTTATAACGTAGAGTCTTGTACCTTGGGTATGACAACAAAAAATTTTAAAATGAGTGGTAATTCCCGTTGTCTTTTCTAAAATCATTTTCTAAAAAGTCTACCATAACGACGGGCGTTACACTGTAAGTCCAAGAAACCCTCTAAAAGCCTTAGGGTTCTTTGGAGGAGGCCACTTTTGCATAATAACAATCTTTTGTGGGTCAGCTCTAACCTCTTCTTGAGAAATTAAGTGCCCCAAATACTCTATCTTTTTACTGCCAACTACACATTTAGAGGCCTTAGCAAAAAATTGGTGTGCTTGTAGGACCTACAAAACCATCCCTAAATGTTGCAAATGCTCCTGCATTGTCTTGCTATAAATTAGAATATTGTCAAAGAAAACCAGTACAAACTTTTTAAAATGAGGCCTGAACACTTCATTCACCAAGCCTTGAAAAGTTGAGGGGGCATTGGTCAAGCCAAATGGCATGACCAAGAACTCATAGTGACCCTCATGAGTCCTAAAAGCAGTTTTGTGCACATCATTAGGACTCATCCTAATTTGGTGGTACCCTGATTGCAGATCCAACTTTGAAAAAATAAGAGCTCCATGGAGTTCATCTAATAGCTCATCTATGTTGGGAATGAGATACTTATCTTTAACTGTATCTTTGTTTAGAGCTCTATAATCCACACACATACATCATCCTCCATCAGCTTTTCTCACAAGTAGCATTTGTGATGAGTAGGGGCTTTGGCAGCTTCGAATAATCCCCCTTTTTAGCATATCTGCTACCAATCTTTCTATCTCTCCCTTCTAGTAGTATGGATACTTGTAAGGTCTAACACAAATGGGTTGTGCACCTTCCAACAATTGAATTTTATGGTCATGACTCGGAGGTGGAGGCAGACCACTAGGCTTATCAAATACCTTTTTGAACTCTATTAACACCACCTGTACTTCTTTTGATATCCCAACTTCCTTGCCATCATAAACATCATCTATTAAATGCAACCAAATGCCTTTTGTAGTGCCCTTGACCATATCCTTAATATGCTCAGCCTCTTCAACTTCCCTTTCAACCCTTTGTATTCCCATAGAGTAAAGTCAGTTCTTGAAAATGAAATTTCATGACTAGATTTGTGAAGTTCCATAAAACAGTGCCTAGGAGTCTCAACCAATCCATACCTAGCACAACTTCACAACCCCCCAAAGCCAGTGAATGCAAATTAGGCTTAGTATATAGGTCCTATAATTTGAGTGGTACAGCTGTACATAAACCTCGTTAAGGAAGGCTAGCCCAATTGGCTACTTGAACTAACAGTGCACTTCCTTCAACTGGTAGTGTCGCCTTTCTTGCTGCAGTTTGGTCAATGAAACTATGCGTACTCCCTGTGTCTATTAAAACCAACACTTGTTGATACCCCATTCTTCCCATTACTCTCATAGTCTTAGGAGCCACCGAACCTACTACAACATGTAAGGAGATGCTTAGCAGTTCAGCAACTTCCTCTTCATTTCCTTCCTCAGGTTGTATAATAGCCAAACTACCCCTGTCACTTCTTTCAACTCATGTTCTTCTCCCATTCTTTCCAATAAAAAGATTCTAGGCCGACTACATTTATGCCTAGGGTGAAACTTTTCATCACAGAAATAACATAACCTTTTTTCTCTCCTTTCTTGCATTTGGGCTGGTGAGATTCTTTTAATAGGCATGGTTTTCGGGTTGGGTTAAATGGTGGTCTAAAGGTGGTATTTTGGTTTTTAAATTCTGGTTTAGGTAGGGGTGCATGCAATCTAAGAATGGGTGGGGCTGCAGGTAGCTTGGGTTGTTAATAGTGGTTTATAGGTTGTGGATTCTAGTATTTGGGTTGGTAATCGTGACTTCTCCTCCCCACTTCCTCCTCTTGTAATCTTGCTAATCCAAAAACAATTGGTAAAGTTGTTGGTTTAAACATAGCAACTGGAATTTTCAAATCATCTCTTAACCCACTTATAAAAGTACTCAACCTAAACTCTTCTATAATACCCTTAATTCTGTTAGACAGAATCTCAAATTGACTTTGGTACTCCTCAACAGAACTGGTTTGGAGGAGTTTTGTAAAAACTCATATTGGGTCCTTATAAGTCGTTGGTCCAAATATAGTTTTAAGTGCCCCCACAAGTTCTTCCCACGTATTCACTGGACTCAACTCTATAAGCCAGCAAGACCAAGTTAAGGCCTTACCCTCTATATGAAAAAAAAGCAATTTGAATCTTGTTGCCCAGATGACTAACACAAGAGGTGGTGAATTGAGTTATAATTAAAAAATCCACAATTATAAACTAAATATACAATATAAAATATGAATAAAATATGATGCAGTAGTAAAGATAAAGAATAAGGGTAACATGAAGTAAATTCAGTATTTTAACGAGGTTCAGCCCCACTACTTACTTCATCGCCTCAAGCTACCCCTTGAGGATTCCCAAATTCACTGTCCAATATCATTTAGGTGGAGATAGAAATCTATTACACCTTTGAGCAGTACCGTTACAAAGACTCTGTGTAGAGCATTTTCTACACTTGTAATCATTTTACATGTGGTGATTCAACGTCTATTCCCTGTGTAAAATACCTTTTACACATATAAGGGTTATACACACTCTTTTACTGATATAAGAGCTGATAGTGGGTAGGTTATCAGAAAACATTCCTCAATGAGTGAAATAAAAACAATACAACGCAAAATATATCTCTTTCAAAATGAACAAGGGTTAAGGCTCAATGCTTAGAGAAGAGAGATTGAAAGTTTTGAATGAATGTTGTAAAACTTGCAATAATTACGTTCTAAATTTGAAGATCTCAAATGAGCTATTTATAAGCATATGAGACTTAATTTTCAAATTTAAAAAGATTTATACGTCAAAAACAGCATCATTTGTTTTTCAAAATTTTCAAATCAAAGTTTTACTTTTTTGAAATTGTTAAATATAACATCATTCACTTTTCAAAAGATTCAAATAAAAGTTTTTCCTTCTTGAAATTGTCCAAGACAACATCATTACTTTTTAAAATATTCAAACAAAACATGCACATATGAAAGATGGCAATCAATTATCTTTCAAAATTTTAAAATTCAAAGTTTTAATTAACAAATATGTCATGCACATGTGAAAAATACAATTTGATATTTTATGAGAAAATATTAATTTTGAACCAATCCAATTTCAAATTTTATCAAGAGATGTACAAAATTATTCTAAGATCTTTATTTGCGAGCTTGTTTACTTTCTTGCTCATACTTGGTTCATTGATGTGTGGTTTCATTGTGTAAACAACTTGAGCTTGAGACTCCTTTGTACTTGAATTCATTTGTTATTATCAAAATCCATATGTAGATATGTAATTATATGAAACTTGAAATTTTGGGCTGAATAAATCTTTTGATCATCAGAAGTGTTGTAGTAAGAGAAAAACTGCTCGGCCTTAAGGATCCATTCAACATGATCGGATCTATTAAATTTAGAGAAATCCAAATGAAGGGTTCTCGCTTGAATTCCCCCACCACCCTCAAATAGAGGGTTACCATTAACTTTAAGAGGATTACCTGATGAACTCCCTTCTGAGTTTTGTTTTACTGCATTAACTACCAAGTGATCATAGCTGGATGCTAAGCTGTTGAGCTGCTGCAAGATGCCATCCAACAATAGCTTATGCCTGTCCTGCTCCTCCTTCACCTGTGTGGCCTTCAAAGCAGCAACTGCTTCATTCAATTGAGCGTAGCGTGTTCCCTATGCCATGGTGCCAGAATAGGGCTCTGGATATCATTGTTAAGGCTAAGCTAAAATGAAATGTAATTTACTTGGCCTTTTGAGGAGCCAATCCCTCCCAACACACAAATGTGAATGTAATATGTAGATGCCTTTCATTCATAAATGATCTGGACTTAAATAGAAATACAAATAATTGTAATAACTGAAATACATCCATGACCAAGCATGGCCGATGACTCAATTGAAAATAAACTGACTAGTTGGACCTAGTCAACCCCTAAGGAGCCTAACCCACTATGGACGCAATAACAGACACATAATGGAAATAAAAAAACACCTTAACAATAAGTAAAAAGACCCACATACATATATAACTTATCTAACCCTAATCCTTCTTCAGACATAACCCTAATCCCTCTCCAGACATAACCCTAATCCCCCATCTTTTGTCTCCTGCAATCTCCACGGCGCACCTAACACTCATAGAGAAATGAAGAGAGAGACGTTTGCATGTTGGCTGCAAAGAAGGAAAAAACAGAAAATTGAAAAGAATCGTGGGAGAAAAGCGATGGGAGGAGATAAATACCACTTTGTTGGGAGAAATCAATTACGGATTTAGAATAACCAAATCAATCACTAAACAATTGAAATAATTTTCTCTCACTTTGTATCAGCTTGTTAGGAAGTAATTAAAAAGTGTATAATATAAACCAAAATCACACACATAGAGACTCAATTTTTACATGGAGAGCCTCTCCAGTGTTGGAAGAAAAACCATAGGACTATAGTCCACCCAAATATCTATTATCAATAAATAATGGGTATACAATTGTTTTCTCTAGATTGAACTAGAGGTATACAATCGACAATAATCTCAAGAAACACTTTATTGGCAACCAAATAGTGTGATTAGTAGAGACCTTACCAAAACATCTTACTTTTCACAACCCTCAATATTGAAAATGTTGCTCCAATGTTTTTCATAACCTTTCCTTCTATATTACTTCGAATTAATTCTAAAATAAGTAAATGAGTCTTTGCCAAATATAAACTTAGGTTTTCAATTTTTAAAAAGTGAAGTATTAAAGATACAAAGAGATCTCACAAAAGTAAACTCATAAATTGATATAATTTCATATGATACGTTAAATCTACTTTACAATAAATATAACTTTACACTTAACATACTATATCAAGTTACGTCAGTTTATAAATTTACTTTTATGATATCTTTTTATGATTAAAATTTTCGTTCGTCAATTTCCAATTTCTTGGTGTATATCGTTTTCTTAAATCACCAAAGGTTTCTGATCATTTAAAAAAAAAATATTAAATGAAAGAGATGAAAACACAAAAGAAAGTATTTTTGAGAAATCATGTGAAAAAAGCTATGGGAGTCAAGCCAAGTCTAAATTCTATAACTAAGTTTTAAAAAATTCACAATTAGATGCATCCATAAATCTTTTGTTATAAAACAAAAGTAAGAGGGCCATGAGATATTGGTATGCCACGTGCTAATGTTTGTTTAGTTGTCATAACATATTAATGTTATTGATATTACGTACAAACCAATAAAAAACTGACGCGTGACATGAATACATCATGTGATAATTATTCACTATTTTTCAAATGAGAGATTGACGTAACTACTTGCCGGTTGGATTGAGAGTTAATCTCAACTCATTTTATAATTATTCATAAATTTTAACTTATAAATTTTATTATTATTTATAAATTATTTCAACTTATCTCATCTTTAAATCCAAATAGAATTATCACATAATTTTTAAATTTTATGTGTCATTCTTATAAAAATTGAAGACCTAGATCTTAATTTATAAAAATATGAAAATTTATTTACTAAATTTGCAGTTAGTAAATACAATAAACAAATTCCCACGCGACTTTCACAAATTACCATATAAAATACAATAATTCAACTTTTTTAAATTTTAAAATAATAATAATATTAAAAAGTAATATTTTATTTAACTTTCATCTTATCTCAAATAACTATCTAAATCTAACCTGATAATTCGTACATCAGTCGAACTACACAAAAGAAAAATACTTTAACTACAAAATAATTACATAAAAAGAAATTTACAAACTGACGTGGCTTGATGCAATATGTCAGATTGTAAAATTATTTCTTATTTAAAGTAAATCTAACGCTTCACATAAAAAATAAACAAATTTTTACACAACTTTCATAAATTTTCACACAAATATAATAAATAATTTAATTTTTTAAAATATTAAAATAATAATAATATTAAAAAATAATATTTTATTCAACTTTCAACCTTCATTTCATACTACCGTTTAAACTGTTGTTAATCCTAACCTTAATCATAATTCATACATCAGTCGAACTAGAGTTCCGACCTGATCAATGCACATCACGTGGCTTTGCAATTGGGATCTCTTTCCTAATTTCATAACTACTCAAATTCCTCCACGTGGAACATTTCATTTTCTCTCTCCAGGTGGATCACTACTTTCCCAACTCTCCATGTTTGACCTTTTGCTAATGACCTTCCAAGTCCCACCACCCACTTGCAACCCTAGGTCCCCCACTCCATCGCATCTTTGCACAACTTTTTGGAAAAAGATTTCATGAATTTGAATCTTTTAAGGTTATGTTTGGGAGAAGAGATGAGATTTCTTATCTCTATCTCATCTCATCTTATCATTACATTTTTTTCAAATCTCCATATAAAATATAATAAACAATTCAACTTTTTCAAATTTTAATTTAACTTTTTCAAATCTCAAAACAATAATAATATTAAAAAAATAATATTTTAAACTTTCATCTTAATACTATTCATAAAATTTTCAAAAATTCTCATCTTATCTCAACATCCAAACCTAACCTAAGTATACTTAAATTAAATCTAATAATGTTTATTATTATTCATAAAAATATTTTAAAAAATAAGTATTATATAATTAACTATACAAGTCAATTTCTCTTCTATTTAAGATTAGAATCTCGAGTCTAAATTTCTAAGAATATTCGAACAATTTTTCACTTATATACAAAACCCCTCACCTGTTTTATCAAAATATGTTTTCTATTGATTTAGGTAAATATCTGTTTATATGAATAATAAAAATACCCTTTATGTGAGAGACTTGTAAATGTAGGTATTACATTGACACAATAGTCTGTACACTAACTCTGTTTGAATTGAAAAGTAATCTCAATTCATCTCATTTTATTATTATAATTTTTTTTAAATTTTTACATAAAATATAATAAACAATTCAACTTTTTCAAGTCTCAAAATAATAATAATATTAAAAAAAATATTCTAACAATATTTTATTCAACTTTTAACTTTTATCTCAACTCATCTCAGAATCTAAACAGGACCTAAATATTATTATTTAAAAAATAATATTAAATACAATTTTAATGCATATAAATGTCATACCCCTTTTTTTTAAAAGGATCTAATATAAAAAGTATGAATTTTTTTATAATGTAGATCTAAAATTACATAAATCATTTTCTCGTTGAATTTTGACAGTGGATTTAGGCTATTATTAATGCGAAAAAACAGAGAAAAACAAAAAGATCCACGTGACGACGTGGCTCTGCAGTTCGATCATGTCGAATTTCCTTCGTAGCCTGAAAATCTCCACGTGGCCTCACCTCCTCCCTATCTCCGCCAAAATATCCTCTCGCTTTTCGCACTTTTTCTCTCTCTTTCCACGTCACACGTTTTGCAATCCTGCCACACTAAGCCCCACTGCCACCGGCGTTCTGCTTCCCACCTAACCCGCGCAAGTTAGCCAAACCGCACTATCTTTGAATTATTAATTAAAAATAATACTTTTTTCTTTAATCCAATAAAATGTTATCTTTAGTTAGATATCTAATTATATATATATTTATATATATAAAACAACAAAATCATGTAATTCTTACTAAACATTCTATTTATAAAAATATGTATTGTATTCATTAAATTTCAAGTATTATGTTTATAAAATAATAAATTTAAAAAAAATAATATTTTGTTATAAATTATTATAATTTTTTTATTAATTTATTTTTTTACATATAAAGATATAAATGATTCACTCAAAAATATTAATTTAATATTTATATTATTTTATGTTTTAACTTTTAAACAGAATCATATAATTTTGATGTGATATTTTATCTATAAAAATAGATATTTTACTCATTAAATTTAAAGTTTTATATTTACGAAGTGGTAATATTTTTAAAAATAATATTTCATTATAAACTATTAAAATTTTTAAATTTTATTTATTTTCTTACATATAAAAATATAAAATAATTAAAATTTCCATTTAAAAATATTATTATCTTCCTATAAACCGTTTTAAACTTTTCCAATATAAAATCCAAACTCTCTCTAAGGCTTGGTTTGGGTAGTGAAAGTATCTGAGAATGTTTGTGAATAGTAGTGAAAAAGTAATAATAGAATATTGAATAGTAATAAAAAGTAGGTGAAAAGTAATGAATAGTAGAAAAAGTAAGTAAAAAGTAATAATAAAGTAAAGAATAGTAGTGAGAGTGTTTGAGAGGTACTCTCAGTACCAAAACTAGCCCTAAATCTCTCTCTCTTCTGTACCTAATATACAACGTACACAACAATTTGACATTATAGGCTCGTAAATATAAAAGAAAAGCTGAGATGACAACTGACTAGTTTCGCTAAAACGCCGAAAAACAAAAGGGTAAGGGCCCGTAGCTTGTGCGTTTTGCTAAATTGCGCCACTCGCCGGTTGTCCACATCTCGCCGTCGTTCCCCGACGGCCCCGCCTCAGTATCGCTTCTCCACCGTCGATTGGCTGAAATCTTACTTTTCTAACGCTTTCTCTCTGTAGTTGTATATGTTATAGTGGCATAACTTACCGGCTATGGATAGAGGTAACGTGGGCCGCCGTATGCACGTCAGAAATTCTGAGAGCTTTCTTTGTTTGGTGTGAACGGCAGGTTCGTCGTTTTTCTATGGCGGAGGCTCTGATTGAAGCCGTTGAACCCGAAACCCTAGCCCATGGAAGTTCTTTAGAATTCAAATTTTGAAGCAACGAGAAAAAAAAGAAAGAAGGAAATTTGAGAGCTTGTTTTTGGCGTGAAGGAGGCTGAATTTAGAGAGCTCACAGAGTAACCTGATTTGCAAAAAAAGAAAAAAGAAAAAGAACATGGAGTCTAAGGAGCTTAATTTGAGCAAAGACTTTGGAGGTGGGAATACTAGTAAGGGAGGTGATGGGTTTATAGATAGGAGCAAAGTGAGGATTTTGCTGTGCGATAACGACGCCAAGAGTTTGGAAGAGGTTCTGTCACTTCTTCTGAAATGCTCTTATCAGGGTATATATTTTATTTATTTGTTTTTCTCTTCAGATTCTTTTTAATTATGCGGTTAAGTTTTGTTATGGGCATGATTAGTTTTATTTTCTAATTATTAGTTTGGAATTTGAGCTGTCTATTGGAAGTGTAAATTGTTTATTGGAAGTGTTAAATCTTATTGTCTGTTTGATTACTATATGAATGGATGTGGGTTTTGATATATTAAGGGCTGAGAAAAGTTGTGATAGTAGAAACCTTGGTGATGCGTTTGGAGATGGTTTAAGCTGTAATTATTTTCAACACATGGTTTGCTTTTTAAGAAGTTCATCTCTAAACTGTATGACTTTTGTTTTCAAGCTGTTCAACAGGAACTGGCTTATGTTAAGCAAAACTCTGATAAAGTTTTCTGCCTCTCGTCAGAATGCTTTGATCTCTTCCTGCTCTCCTGCTCTCTCTTTAGGTGTCCTAGAAGTATACGCTGTGTACTGTGATAATGCCTATGACTAATTTTCTTGGTTATTAACGTACTTATTAAGAACAAGTTTCCTGCCTCTTGTCGCATTTGTAGTATGGGATACTTCTGCTATCTAATAGTAGGGTTTCCTTCACCTTCTTATCTCACATTTTTTAACAATTTGAGGTAGGAAATCAGTGACAACTTTGGATTTCATTGCTTTTCAGTGACTCCGGTGAGCTCAGCTAGACAGGTGATTGATGCACTGAATGCGGAGGGAGCTAATATAGATATCATACTTGCTGAACTTGATCTTCCATTGGCCAAAGGCATGAAGATGTTAAAGTACATTAATCGGGATAAAGACTTGAGGCGCATTCCTGTGATCAGTAAGTTTGTATTGTTTTCATCACTTCCAAATTCCTTGGTAATAAATCTCTTTTCGGTTAATTATAGCCTGATCATTCTTTTGCTTTGATAAGTGATGTCGGCACAAGATGAGGTCTCTATAGTTGTCAAGTGCCTGAGGCTCGGAGCAGCAGACTATCTTGTAAAGCCTTTACGAACTAATGAGCTACTAAACTTGTGGACACACATGTGGAGAAGAAGGCACATGGTTTGTTTTACCTGACTTTGATATATCTATTTATATATATATACACCTATATGTAGGTATACATGTGTGTGTGTGTGTGTGTGTGTTACACACCTTTTCTTCCTGCAACCCCCATCTCTTTGTAGATACATTTGGATATACATTCAATATTGTCGGTAATAAAAGCTGAAATTTACACAATGCAAATGTGCAAGGAAACAGGAGGGACCTTCTGTGGTACCAAATGATAGCCTGTTAGCATCTTTATGTGAGGCTTTTATCTGTAGCTTATGGATTTTCTGGTATCAGAAGAAAGAATAGGTGCTTGCTTTTACATGTGTCAATTTTGGATCCATCTTCTTGTGTTACATATCACCAGTAAGCAGTCTTGAGAGTTTCACTGAAAGCTGACTTATTCCTCCCAGCCTTTTTCTAACTTCTAAGCAGCTTATGAATCCCTAATCAATGTTGAAATGTCATTTATATGGTCATGTTTGCAGCTTGGACTGGCTGAGAAGAACATTTTAAACTGTGACTTTGATCTGGTAACATCAGACCCTAGTGATGCTAATACCAACAGTACGACTTTGTTCTCGGATGACACGGATGACAAGTCTTGCAAGAGCACCAACCCTGAAAAGGGAATGTCAACCCATCAAGAAGATGAGGTGAGTGTAATATAGGATTTGAATTTGTTTGCTCAAAATTATAATATTGTCTACGCATTATGAAATAATTGATTTGGGAGTTGTGAAGATTCTTGGCCCTAATAACCCTGGAGCTATAGAAATTATGATTGATTGTTTTAATTTGAGATATACTTACAGGCTTAGTTATTCCTTTCAAAACCTGTTTTCTAAACATTGTGTTTTTTTGGGTTCTAACATTGGGCCTGGTATCTTTATTTTTAAGAAAGAACATTATTGGGCTTGATAAGGGCAATTGAACACAGTACATGGTAACTGTAAATCTCTCTGGAAGTTCTCTTTGCAGAAGTACATTATATTTCATAGAATTTTTGACCCATTAAGTAGAAAGAAAGTGATAGAAAAAAAATTACAAGGAGTTCATGGGAATATTGCAAAGCATGTATCCCTACTGTTAGGGTATGTTTGCTTAAGAAAAATTTTGAGAATTTTTCTGAGACGTGTTGTTTATTGGGTTTTAGGAAAGGAGAGAACATTGTGGATAATATTTTTTGAAAATAAGTTTGTATTGGAGAAATTCTCAGCCATTCTATTTCTAATACCAGACTATTTGACAGAGAGAATATAAAACCTTCTAAACGTATGGATGCTGAATAGGTGGCTAGAGAACACATTATAGAATTCAAACAATCACCTCATGAACTAGTTATGGCTCAGCTTGTTCTCTTTCAAAAAATTATATTGAACCAGGCTCTGGAGGGTGAAATTGAACATTCTGATGTTTCAAGCAAAAAATAGAACTAGAAGGTAGGTTGCAACTCATAGCTGCAAATAAACTGAAAAAGTATTCAGATGCAACTGACTTATGATCCGAAATTAGGTGAGAAGCTTAAATATTATCCAGAATAACAAATTATTCTCTTTGTTGTTCACAATCAACTACTGGTCATTGTGTTATTTCTATGTAATGTGCCATACTGTGCTTGTCAGGATGCAAAAATTTTACTTTCTTTGTTAAAATCATTGTATTTGTTGGGGTGAACATATTAGCGGGATTGAAGAATCAGTAAAGAGTAAAGTTATAATATCAAGTCTGGTCTTGACATAGTATTTACTGAGCTATGGTCACATTTCATGCAGCATAAAAAGATTTCCTTAAGCTATATGTAATTCTGTACAATGACGGCAAATAAGCGATATTGACAATGACATCTGCTGTGCATATATTTTGTTTTCCTTTTACAGTCTGCTGCTGTAGAGCCTCCACATATGGATTTAGTGGGATATCGGCCTGATGTGCCTGGAATTAGTGACCGACGAACAGGTGAGCCTTTCCTCTAACTTACGAATATCATGTGCTGGTGTCTTGTGAGCATGAAAAATTTGTCCCCTTTGTAACAATAAAAAATATCAATTGCTTTTGTGTAAGATATTTGAAACGGATCATTTAGGTCTCGTTTGTTTTCACAGATAAGAAAAGATGAGATGAGTTAAAATAAAAGTTGAAAGTTGAATAAAATATTGTTAGAATATATTTTTTTAATATTATTTTTATTTTGGGATTTGAAAAAATTGAATTGTCTATTTTATTTTGTGTGGGAATTTGGAAAAGTTGTAATGATTAGATGAGATGAGATGAGATGAGATGACAATGGATGTCAAAACAAACGAGGCCTTAGTGTGAATATATAGGATCGCTCATATTTGTACATCAAATTACATTTGCTCGAGTCTTTGCCATTCATTTGGGGTGGTCGCCTTTTTCCTGTAGCTGATGCTGTCTATACTTTAGATTCTCTTTCTTTGGATCAAAACCATGAAGAAAAAAATTTCTTCATGCTATTGTTATTTTAGCTTCGCCTTATATAATATAGCAGTTTCATAAATATCAAAAGGTTAACCAAGTAATTTGCCTGCTGGATGATATCAGTGAAGCTCATAAGATGAATAACTCAAACCCCACTCTTGGTTTTTTTAAAATTATTTTCAAGGCTTCTATATTGTTTTATGACCAGCATTATTATGAATGGTTGATGTAAAGTATGTCTTATATAAGATACCATTTATATGGCTTCACCACATGCCATGTAACGCCTCAATGGAAGGCTCAAACTACATGGCCTATACTCCAAAAGGACTAGTCAATAATACAATTGGAGTCCCATTAGAACATTATAAAGAGCATGAATGTCTCCTTCCCAAGCAACGTAGGATCCCATACACCACATATCCTTACACATCATATGGGGGTATCACATGCCATCTTGAATAATTCATGTCAATTGAGTGCGCCCATATTTCTTTTTTAGTACGAGTTTAATGTATCAGTTGCATGGTAATGAGAAATTGGTTATTTAAAAGCAAAAGGATTTGACTTTATAGTGTGTCCTGCATTTTCATTGTTTCCACTTTTTTCCCCATTGGTTTTCCTCTTTTCTTTTAAATTCTTTGGTGTTGTCTTGCAGGACAATTTTCATCTGGCCCAAAGAAGAGTGAGCTGAAAATTGGCGAGTCTTCTGCCTTCTTTACTTACGTGAAATCAGGCACGGTCAAAAGTAACTCTCACGGCATTGTTAATGTTATTGACAATTCTGCTCAAAATTTGGGGACTAGAGAAAAATATGAAGAGTGCAGTCAAAGATTGATTAATGATCCCCAAATACATGCAAATGGGGAGCCAGGGGAAAACTACTCGCAGGAAGATGATTTTCCATGCAGTAGTAGTGTTCCAGATTCTCTTTCAATGGAGAGATCTTGTACGCCACCTTCAACAATGGGACTCTCGCAGCAAAGGGATCTCAAGGATGAGAAACTCAATCAAGTTCTTTCACACCCAAGAAATGAGCATAAACTTGATGTTTTTGCCTTGCCTGCACAAGCTGCGTTTCCATATTGCCTTTCAGGAGTTGTAAATCAAGTTATGATGCCATCAACAGCACAACTGTATCAAAAGAATCTGTACGACCTTCATAATCATGCACCTAATTCTATGATATCTCAGTACCATCATCTTCCGCAATGCCCTCCTCACGTTAATGGAATGGCATCATACCCATATTACCCGGTTAACATTTGCTTACAACCTGGTCAAATGCCCACTTCTCATTCTTGGCCATCTGTTGGAAGTCCTTCAGCTGAAGTGAAATCAAATAAAGTGGATAGAAGAGAAGCAGCATTAATCAAGTTTAGGCAGAAAAGGAAGGAACGATGTTTTGATAAGAAGATTAGGTATGTTAATCGAAAACAACTTGCTGAAAGAAGGCCTCGAGTACGTGGACAGTTTGTGAGGAAGAGAAATGGTGTTAATGTGGATCTTAATGGGCAACCTACTTCTGCTGATTCTGATGAAGATGATGGCGAAGATGAGGAGAAGGATGCTTGAAAGGATTCCTCTAAAAATGCGTGCTTGAAAGCATGCTTCAGGACATCGATGTCGTTGCTGGTCATTGAGGATCATATTATTCCAGTTCCCTCAAAAGTTGTTTAATTTTCGAGAATTTTCCTGTACCTTTACCGTTCTGTAATGCGATGGACGGGAAGTGGTTCTTCTGTTTGGCGAAAAAAATGCATCCATCGAATAGACAAGGGATTAAAAACATTTGCTGGAGATATCAGGGAAGCAAAAAGCCCTTTTTTTCTTCCTCTGTCGAAAGGTATTTGAAACGATGAAGAAGATCAGAGATCTGAATGATCCTCCCGAGTCTTACAGATTTTCAATTTGCTTCCTTTCTGTATATGGTACGTTTCTGTTGTCTTATATGTCAACAAGGAATCCATTATCGTAGTGTTAGATGCTCTTTCCAAAAAGGCTGATTGTTCTAATCAAATGCTTGCAGGAAATCTCGGCATCAATTGTTTACATAATGATAATGCATAGTTTTTGTACTCTGCCATTCCATTGCTGTCACGTTTAGTAAACGCAGGCCCTTTCCTCCTGTGTTGTGCAATAGTTATGGTAGAGATTATAAAACTGATATATTAAAGTTGTTCTCTCTCTCTCTCTCTATCTAAAGACATTTTTTAAATGTGATAACGATAAGATTTTAAAAGAAGATTATTAAATGAAGGAAATGCCACTCCATCGACAGTGGCTACTGTAAAAAGCTGTCGAATGATGTTTTTTTTTTTGCTAATTGTTTTTTAATCGGTTTGTGATTTTTTTAAAATGTTTAAAAGGGTATAAAAAATATTTGAAAAAAAAAAATTTATACGGTTTAGTACAAAAATTCGGTGAGTCTTTTTTATTTATTTATTTTTATTGATACATGGAGGAGAGATTTGATCTTTGGTTCTTTTAGAACATATTTGTTGGCTTGGCCAAATGCATCATCAAACTTTAGTTAATATCACATGAATTTGTATTTGTCTATTTCATTTAAATTCAATCCTCACATTGAATTAACTATTTACTCTCTATATAATAATAAAATATTATTAATTTAATAATTTTTTATTTAATTTATTTGTCACATTTTATAGTTCTACCAATTAAATGTTAATAATAATTATATTCTAATTAGATGAATTTAATATTTATTACTTTTATTAAATATTAAATATTAATATTAATAATAATTACATTCTAATTAGATTAATATTAATATTTATCACATTTATTAAATATTAATATTAATAACAATTATATTATAATTTAGTTATCATTATAATTAACTTAATAATTAATATTCTAATTAATATTAACTAATTAATTTATATCACATTTTATATTTAATAATAGTAAATTGAACCAAATTTCTTAATTACAAAAAATACCTACATATTTTGTGAGAGGAGTGAGAAATGAATATTTCAATATTTGGCTAACCTACTGTTCACCTACAAATTTGGAGAATCACCGTAGTTGAAGTTTAAAATTTTATACCAATGTCTAATCCAATGTGGTGGTTTTTTGGCACATATTGGCTAAAGTTTAGCTATCATTGGACTTTGGCCAAGCTAATGAGGATGCTCTTAGTGAGAAATTAAGGTGTTGCCAATTAATCCAAAAGATATTGGCAAAAATAAAAAATAAAAAATTGGTGAGTCTTGGTGGCCCTAATACTAAAGAAAAAAGAAGAAGGTAATTTTGTCTAAAGAATAAGTCTTCTTGCAGTCGACTGGGGAATCGCTGCGTAGTTGGTGCCCACGTGGACAAAATGCCCCGTTTTGAATGGACAACCCACGAATCCTCATTTTCCCCCATCTCTTTCTCCCCTTCGTTCTTCTTTCTCGTTCTTGACCCCTTCTCCTTCATCGCGAATGGGCACCAGACAAATGATTGACCGAGAAGCTAAAAGCTTGGTAAGCTCTCTCACTCAACTCTGAAAAGCAATGATTTATAATCTAGTAAGCTCTTTGATTTATGTGACCACTCTTAAAAGTTGCATAGCCCACATCTGATGATTCATTGTTTCATTTGTAGGCTTGAGTGTGCAGGATCTTTAAAGTAAATCAGTGCTGCCTGGTTTGGATTGTCACCTTACTATGTTTTAGTTTAATGAAGCATCCAATTTTTGCATGTTTTGATTGAAGCTAGCTACTATTAGATTGTTTTGTTTATATTCTTGAATATGGACTCACATTTTGGTAGTAAATATTAATAGAGTTTTGGTTGAGGTTAGCTCTTTTATTGTATTATTAATATGTGTAATTTACAAAAAATGCATTCCATATATGATCCATATTATCCTAACCTGGTTCAAATGATCCATATTATCCTAAATGATGCGTTGGCATTTAGGGCCATTAGCAATGAGTGATTTTGCTATTGATATGTTTAAGAAGAACAATAATTATGTTTTTCTGCTGTTTAGATTATTGTATTGTTTTTTATTAGAATGGCATCATTATCATTAATGTCTTCTTTATATTTTGTTAAATGTACTTTGAGTCAACCAGTGTGCTTCTGTGAGGTTGAAGCTATATTGAGATACTTAAATACTGCAAGAAATTTTGGACGTGCCTTCTTAGGATGTCCAAAGTATAAAACAGAGGTAATTATAACATTTGTTAAACGTTTAATCTATGTGTTGATAGTCCTACTCAATAGTATGTACATATAACATTTTCATTTAAAATGAACAGTGATTACCATACTGCAAGTATTTCTAGTGGGCAGACAGTCAAGACTTAGAGCAAGAACTTCTGAAAAGAAAAAATGAATTGTTAAGGAAGGAGGAATACCTCGATAATATACTCGAATATATCGAAAAGAGGGAGATTCAGCTCTGAAAGAGAGCATATGAGATTGAGGAGAGAGAGATGGTGCTATCCAATAGAAACGATGAGATTGTTAAGGAGTGGGTTCTTCTTCAACAACAAGCTGAAATAAAGCGTTCCCGCACACTACTTTGGATGTATTGGGATTTTGTCATTATTGTTTCATATTACTTGGTAGTATCTAAGTGATGTCGGATTGTCTCACAAGTTACTTGATGATATTAGGTTATTTCATACATTGCAGGTTAATAGTCTAAGTTAGTCAGAAATGTTGCTATGTGATAGTCTGAGCTTTTGGGTTGTGATGGTGGATGTACTAAATATCATCCTATGAAGTATGAGGTATAATGTGTTGTAATAGTTTTAGTTTTCAAATCTGCAACTAGGTTAATGTACTAAATACTTTGGCTAGTTATTTGGTGAATGTGTAACTAGGTTGCTTCTAACCCAAAATTTGCCCAAAAATTTTTGGAATACCCAATCTATGAAAATCTCTGCAGTAAAACTTGCATGCTATTTTTGTTAACATTTTTTGAACAAAGGTTTCTCATAGGTAAGGTAGAAAATTCTCTATTAATTTTAAATCCAGATTGCATATGCAAATTGCATTCAACATATTACAAAGACTAGCTAATGCAGCAAAGACTAAGATATTCGTCTTACTAATTAAACAAATTCTTCTAAATAATACAATGGTTGTCAATATATATGCTGAGCTTTGAGTGCAACTATACCAACCATACACCCCCTCGAGGCAGCATACTGCATAATACAAATGAGAATCAATTTATATTCTAATCTCCAAGTTCTAATACATTATATTGAAATCTGTAATTTGCGAATTATATATCACAAAGTTCCAACAACACTTGCCAACTTTAAAGTTCCAATTACAACGGGCACAAATTTCTTCTTGGATTACCTGAACCTGCATAATACCTTCATTGAAGTCCTCATGGTTCCCCTGAAATTGAATAATATCATGACTCTAACTAATACCTATTAAGTTAAATAAATCATAAATTAAAAAAACTTCATGGTGTAGCAGGTTCAGAAATCATTCCCCCCACCCCCTCACAAAACCAACCAACCCTCTTTAAAAAATAGGTAAAGTAATCTCAATGGCCTTTCCCGTCCACACTCTCTGTTTGTGATCCATTCAACCCAAGTTGTATCTGTAATTAATATTCAATTAACAAGTTATGTCATGTGTATATTGTTGTTCGTATGTAAATAATAAAAAACCTACTCCAGTATGAAAAAAATCATTACACTTTCTTGAGTCCCAATGACTGCGTTCCAGAGCTACGTTCCACTAATGTCAAAAGCTGAGCTGTTTGGAACAGTCTGGTGATAAATAACAAAAATCAGCCAAATATAGGTCTAATGTTCACAATGTCTAACAGTTACTTCTTTCATAGCCAAGCAGCAATTCAAATATAAGTATATAACAATTAATATACCTGCATGTGTCCAACATTGGCCATATCTATCTCTGATTGGTCAAATAAATTCCTGCACGTGTCCTGGACTGGTGTATCTCTTCCATCTTGCTAATAATCAAGTAACAAGTAACAAAACCCATTTGTAATATTTGCATTAATAAAATATAAATAAACATGTATGCTTTTAATATTATGAGTAACAATTATTAAAAATGTGCACCTATTTACGTTTCTCCTTTACTGGTGTTTTCTTCTTCTTCCCTTTAACCTTCAGCATGTCTTTCTTCATCTTGAATGCTCTCCTCAGAGATAGGGATTCGCCTTTCCCTCTTACAACAAGTAGACTGAGTACTTGCTGAACTACCCACTGTAGTTGTGTCCAATGTCGTACAACCTACATTAGAATCCGTTCGGGTCATAGATGGGGGTTATTGGTTGTCACGATATAAGTTAATCACTGAATATAACTTTTTAGCTACATCCTCATTGTGCTCATTGGAACCTGCGGCATAAGTTATCATCTGATAACAGATATTCAATAGACGTGAATATCTGTTAGCATCTGGCCTGTGATCCCCTATGTCATAGCTACTGTGGATTAAAGTGTATCTTCTTTTGATGTCCTTCCTCCATTGATCTAAAATGTACCTATCTAACAATGATTTTATTTGGTTAGATTTGTGACCAAAATATGCCTACACAGTATCCTCATCATCTGAATTAACCCACATGAATACTTTGCATCGCAGTCTTCCTCATTAAAGTCCACAGAATGTGTAACCAGTTTAGTGAACTCTTCAACATGAACTTCATCATCTACTAGATAGGTTTTTATTACAGCATCCCTTTTAAGTAGAGCTGGATCCATATCGAGCACACCCATGACTTGCTGCTGAACTTATTTAAATTTAACGTTTGTGTACAACTCTTGAAATCTTTTTTTCAATTGGAGATCTAGATATACAGGAAATTGTGACGTTAAATGAGTGGAAGTCCGCGCTATTTTCATTCTCAATTTTCTTTCTTAAGGCGCTATCAAACTAGTCGACAAACTCTTTCAAGTTATCTTCACATGAACATAGCCGTAAAAAAAAAAAAGTATTCATGCTGTTGCTTCACTGGGTTGTACTCATTCTAGCCCAAAAGAACTCTTTTATGAATACCGGTACCCAATACCATGCTCAGCATATAAATTTTGCAACAGACATTTTCATGCGAGTTGTACATGTTAATTAACCCTTCCCAACAACTCTTAAACGCTTCAATACTTTGGGTGTCATACACATATTTCATCAATTGATTTTTTAGCTTACTTTTGTAGATATCATGGGAGTCAAGCTTCTCGGGGACTTTTTTTAGTATATGCCACAGGCAAAATCTATGTCAGCTTTTTCGGAAAAACAATTGCAATTGCATTTTTCATTGCTTTGTCTTGATTTGTGATAATAGCTTTCGGAACTATACCATCCAAACACTACAACCAGGTCTAGAATAACCCTGTAAAGGTCTCTCGTATCCTCATTGAAAATCAACCCTGCTCTCAAAAGAATTGACTGTCCATGATGGTTTATACCAACAAAGGGTGCAAAAGGCATTTCATATCTATTCGTTAGGTATGTGGTGTTGAATGTTATCAAATTACCAAAATATTGATAGGCTGTCCTACTACGTGAGTTTGTCTAAAAGACATTCTTTAATCTCCCTTCATCATCTAAATTCATCAATGCAAAAAACCTGTCATTCTTAAACTACATCCTACAAAATACTCTCGACTGCTTCAGCACCACCTTTCTCAAGTTGTAGATGTCGTGCCTTGTCAATGTAATTGTGACAATCATTTTAAAAAAAGGGAGGTTCTCGAATCCACCCATGCCAACTATAAGATCCGAAACTCTTATTCATTCGGATGCCAGTTAAGTTGTTTATATCTAGGAATCTTTTTAAAGATTCACTCACTTCTTTATTACATTGAAAGAATTGAGATTTCTGTGGACTGAGGCCATGATTATGGGTATTATGAACTATTGTCAACTGTAACATTCCCTCAACTTTTAAGGCATTTATCTTTGTCTTACAGTCTGTCTTTTCTGTCGGATGTGGTTTGGAGACATTCAATGTTATTCCAAACCTTCCCACCACGAGCAACCCCAAGAGTGACATATCTGACACTTATCCTCTCCCCTCTCACTCTTTTGTGTCATCATCACAAACCTGTATTTCTTAACATATTGCTTATAATAACTTATTAATTCTTCAAAAGAATTAAACTACATTCCCGACTTTGGTTCCTCAATCATATCATCATTATCCATTTGCACTATCTGAGGTGTCATGACACTGCCATCATCGGTTTCCCTAGAATCTGGTAGATTCTCTTTAGTTTCTTGAACAACTCTGGAGGAGGTATATGGCGCTTCAGTTTCCTTATAATGGGGTGTATCCTCTTTACTAACTCTTGTGCTTGTAACAGGAGCTCTCATCCCATATTGAAATAAGTAACCAACATTCTGCTTAAAGTACAAAAAATCTACAATTAAACTTCAAAATAGTTTCATTACTAAATCCAAAAACAGAAAGCGCTTCTAATTTGCATTGGGTAATAGAAGTACAAAAAATGCAAACTTATAAAAAAAAAAAAAGGGACAGAGTTGCATCACTTGAATGTTGCTTGGATATATTGGTTGCTATTTGGATATGCCAGAAAAGTTGGTGACCACACAGGCACTAGTCTATAATAACCGTGCATGTAATTTATGAAATTTGGACAAGTTATTGGTATGTCTTAACAACAAGACAATAATGACAATTAGCATACACGAGGTTGATATATTCTAAAAATAAACATCAACTCAATATATTCCAACAAATTTTTTAAGTAATAAAACATATCGGGGTTGGTGGATTTGAGCTAGATGGTGTTAGCAGAGATGAGTGTTCTTCCCATTTTCCCATGTTGACAATCCCAAGAAGAACTATATATACAAAAAATACAACAACCAATTGAATGAGTTATCCAAACGATTTTGTATTTGGTAAAGATAATTCCCAAAATGATCACCAATGCCATATTTCAGTCTACCTATATATAACAAAATTAGGAATTTAATTACAAAATTAACAAGCAAAACAAAAAGATTAGTTCATAAAGAAGAACACTGAGTCAAATATTTTCATGAAAAAAAGCAACGAGAAAAGCAAACTTTATTTGTTGTATGCTTCTAGTAGATATGTGAATTAACCCATCTCAAAATCAGTTCTTCTTACTGGCTTGAATTGTATGTACTACTTTTGTGCTCATCATCTAATTTATCATTTATGCAAAATATTACTTTTTAGCTAATTTTTAGATTCTTGAAATGAGATTCATGTACATAGTGCCCTGCATCGGCCACATCAAGGTTTCTGTAACCATTGAATCGAACTCGTATTCACGAACCTAATGAAGTGATCTAAGAAGAAAATAATGACATAAAACTCACATCAAGGTTTCCATGCTTATAGTAACCAACTGCAAGAATACCACTGTAAATAAAACATATTTCAAGCAAATCAAAAACTCACAATGATGCATATTTCAAGCAAAATTACATTTCTAATTTTTTAATTAATTTTGATCATCATCCTTTTAAATAATGACTGCCCAAACTCTCAGCAAAACTCAAATCGATTATATTCACAGATCTACCAACGTACCAACATTAATAAACTAATCCAAACATCAGATGTAAAGGAAATTTTTACCCAACCGAGAGAGAGGAAGTGCAGTAGATTGATTATGCATAGATATATTCCTTGGTTTTTTGTGACTTCAATGTGCAACAACCCACCATCGACAAGCTCCACAAAGTTGGCTCACTGGTACCAAGACGATTCTTGTCTCACTAGTACAAAGACGAAGAGATGAATATCTGCTAAAGTTGGTACGAAGACAGTGGAAGCTCAGCCTGGTACAACGGCAAAGAGAAGCTCAGCCTGGTGCGATGGTGAAGAGAAGCTCAGTCTGGTACAATGGCGAAGAGTAGCTCAAGTGTAACACCCCCTTCCCGTAGGCTAGGTGTGTCATGTATTTTTCATGAAAATAAACCCGGTAAGAGATTCTATAATTTCATAATTGAAAAATAAACTGAAATTTATTATGAAATAAGAGGTCTAATAAAATTGTCTTCCAAAAACATTAGATGAACAAACTGAATAAATTCATGTCATAAAAGACATGTTTATTTTAGAAAGTCTGAACTAAAAAAAAATAAAATGCTCCTTCTACTCCTGGCCTGCCTACTCGTAATCATCATCTTTATCTGGGTAGTTAAAAACATGAAAATAAACTAAAATGAATCGATGACTCAGTAAGAAATCTATCACAACGTAAATATACTAAACATAAGGTTTTTATAAAATTTTTCATATTGAACTTAAGATTTATGACTGTTCATGCTAATGCTTATGTTATGTATGACTGATTTATCTAACTTATCTGACTGGCCAACACACTTAACCCTGTGTGCAAAGTTGTGCACCAGCCCCATATTCCGCTGCAGCAAAGGGAACCGCTGATAGTATTCTAGCATACTATGGTGGACCACGACTGAGTTCGTGGCTTGCACACCATCCTGAACTGAACTGCATTGGTACCATGCATCTGAATGGCCATCTTATTAACTGATCTGAACTTATCTTACACTTGAATTTAAGATGGCTTACATGTCTTATACACATGAGATGCATGACATATTACATACATAATCATAATTTCTGAATTTAAACGTGATGCGAAATGACATGATCATATGCTATGCTGGATGACATGCTTGCACATGACATGAGCGGTTCATAAATAATGGTTGTCAATGAAGTAGCTTGAATAATACATACATATAGGCTAACGTTGATGATCCTAATTTATGATCAAATTACTTACCTCGCTGCGTTTCTTCTTGAATAATACTTTGTAACTCGAGACCTATATACAATAAATAACTATCACTAAATTGTTTGGAAATAAATAAATACTAATATCTTACTTAATTAAATTTGGAATTCTAAAAGATAGTCAAACAAATATTTTGTTTAACACTAAAGTAAATAATTCCTAGTATTTAAATTACTTAAAAATACTAATTTATAATTTAGTGGAAATACTCGAGCTATTTTAAAATAATTCATAAAAACTTAAATTCTTAAACTAAGTTTCATTTCTTAACATAATTATTAAATCTTATAAGAAACTTAATAAATTCCATTAAATTCTTAACTTAGTAATTTTATTAAAATCCTACTAAATTGACAAAGGAAATATTAACTAAAATTTAGACTTAAAAGCATACTTTAAAATATATTTACAATTCTTTAAACACTTTCTTATAAAATAAGTCTATGACTAATATGTTTATTTAAATAAAATTCATCTTTAGAAATATCGAGTCCAACATCAGAGTGCAGCTCATAAAATTACTAAACTTTAGGATACAATTATCACAAAGGTAGAGCCCACATAATAACATAACTCAAGCCCATTTCACAAAATTTTTTGTCAACTTAAAACATATGTTTAAAACTTTAAGGGCTGAAATGGGAATTGCACCTAATCAAGACTTCTAGAGATTTCATTGAATGGCAGTTTTGTAAGTTCAATGAAAAAAAACGTGCAAAGCTTTAATGAAAAGCAAATATCTGATAACGCAGAAATGAGAATTTTTGTTGAAGAAGAGAAGTATCACGCGACAGGGAGAAACCAACTCACCATGAGAGGAAAATTGATGCGACAGATCTGTGAATATCATCGACAGTGAAGCTGAAAAAAAGGGGCTTTGAATAACGTGGAGTTCATAAAGAAAAAGGAATTAGTCTTCATAATACTAAATGAAAATCAAAAGAATATAAAGAGAGATTCTGCGATAGTGGCTCACTGAGGGAGGGCTGAGGTGATGGCGGCGTTGGTGGCTGGGAGTGACCGGCGACGCAACTGGGGGTGTTCCTATGGTGGTGTGGCACCGAATGAGAGAAAAAGAGAGAGTTAGATAGGAGAACTACTAGACCGAAACACAAGAGAGAGAGAGAAAAAAGGCTGGTGGCGGCCGATGCCTTATCGGAAAAAAAATGAGTGGCTCGACGGGGGCTGCATGTTGGCAGCTTCTGTGTCGTCCGAGAGGGGTTCGGCGCCTCTAGACGTGGCTATCGAGGAGAAGGGCGACGACACTGACTCTGGCAGAACCTACTGCTTAAACGAAAATGTTGATACTCGGGATATTTCATAAACAGAGGATTCTCGCGGTTCACAAGATTCTCCTCTCATGTACGGGTAAGCACATCTTATAATGGTAGAATGATAGAGAAAAAAAAAAGAAAAAAGAGAAACCCTAGAAGAGTAGAAACGTGCACGTGCAAGAGAGTGGAGATGTGCATGTGTAGAAAGATACTTGGCAATAGAGTTGGATTTTCCACTAGGATGTTAACGAAAAATCACTGAGAAACATACGGGTTTAAGGTTAGGGTTTCAAATTTGAAATAAAGAAACTTACGGGTTTTGGAGATTTTAAGTGAGTAAACAGAGGCTAACATCGATATGAGGTTCAGCAGGCTAGAGGGAAAAATAAAACTTTAATTTTCAAACAAAACTCCAGTAAATTTAATCTGATACACTTTAGAAATCCTTATTAAAACAAAACTCTAACAAATCTTAAATAACAACTATAATAGAAAATCTAAAGATAAAGTAAATATAAATTTTGATAAAACTATAATCATAATAATATAAACTCTAAAATAAAAAGTTTACTAGGAAAATTACTTATATATCCTAAAACCAAAACTGGTATGTTACATCAAGCTCCACCCACGAGGACACCAATGAAGACAAAGAGAGCTCTGCATATTTCTTTTCTTGTTTTCTATTTCTATTTTCGTCTATATTTTTTTTAAATAAATCGATTGATTCCACCACAGTTACGCACGATGTCTATGCGTAGAAGAATTGTTGTCTAAAATCCATTTTTGTGTCGACCTATTTTAATCTAGCTTTGTCAAGGAATACGTGAAATTAGAAGGACGATTGATCATGCATTACGGCGGAGGAGGAAAACGCGATTGAGAGAAGGATGATACCATACGATTGATCCCCTCAAACCAACACCAAGACTATTTTCTTCACCTTCTTCTACTTCTTCCTGCCTACTTCTCTAAAATTCTCTCTGAAAAATCATGTTTTGGAGAAGATGCTCCGCAGAAACATACGGCTGAGGAGAGAGTATTTGTACAGAAAGAGCTTAGAAGGCAAAGAACGTCTCCTCTATGAGAAAAAGTGAAAGATCAAAGAAGCCCTAAAAGGTTCAGTTACACTTTTGCCATTCTTACTATTGAATACATACGCTCGTTTAGGTGTAATTTGTTTTTTTATCTTTTAATGCTCACGAGGGATTTTTTATTCCACAGAGGGTTAGCCAATTCCCATAGAGCTACGAAACGAGGAGGCGGAGCTTCGACACCAAATAGACCTTGAGGACGAAAACATAGCTGGTATGGTATTTATTTTTTTAAATCTTTTTATTTCGTGGTTTGCAGACAGAAAGTTACAACATGTAAGTTGAATTTTATGGTGGAATTTTTTTGAAAAGTTTGGCTTTTTGTTACGGGTTGAATGGATGGCGGCTAGGGCAATGGAAGACAGCAGAAGATAGATAAAGATGGGAGGTGTTTAGGGCAAAATACGATATTATTGTCGGATGGACTTATGTGATGATGGGCTTTATGGGAGAAGTGTTGTAATTGTCTTGAGCTGTTGTAATGGTTCTAGGCTACAAGACCCATAATTGTAATAAAGGCTTAGGCTTATAGTGCTTACAGAATAAGTCTGGATAAAGTGTATAAATAAGGGATGATCAACATACTATTGGCTCATTGAACTAATGACACGTGGACAAATTTATCCAAAAACATAAATCCGTTGAATTGTTGTACAGTTATTAGTGGGTGTCATTCTTGATTGGTGAATAAACACCAAAATGGTGATTTCAAGTGGATTTCTTTATTTCCTTCTGCATTGGAGTCTTAATTCTAACTTAGATATGGTTGTTTCCCTTCTTTTTTTTTTTTTAATGGGTAAAATAAAATTGTTTATCTACTTTATTAGGTGATACTTGAACATTTGATTGATTTAAAGTTGTGAAATTTAATTTATTTAGAATTATATTTTTTGTTGGTTTTCTCCCTTCTGACACATGCCCGAATTTTCACTTTTGCCTATGATTGGCACTTGTGAAATTTAAGTCCCGAGGACACACATTGATGATGAGTATGCGAATGCAGCGGAAAGAGATCCTAAAATTTTGATTACTACATCCCGTAATCCAAGTGCTCCGCTTACACAGTTTTTAAAGGTTAGTGTAGTTTTTTATTTGCCTGTGTTTCTCAATTCATCTATTCTGGGCTATACTTACGTTTACATACATCGGTATTCTGCAAGTAGTTTAGTTTTGTTCACTGACTAGAACTCATTGTCATGTTCTGGTAGGAATTGAAGTTCGTCTTTCCTAATGCACAACGAATGAATTGTGGTGGTCAGGTTAGTGAATGACTTTTCTTTGTACACTATCTTATTCGCAATTTTTAATATCCCAAATTTAGTGTATAAGAGGGTGATAAATGAAATCCCACGTTGCTTGTGAGGCATAAGATATTTTGGTTTGTAATGAGTCTAATGTGCTCCAATTGTAATATTGTTTAGTTATTCTAGAATATAAGCCTGTATGTGGCTTAGCTTACTTTGGATAGTTATAAAAGGTATCAGAGCCAGAGATGTGGGACTTGACTCATGACATTTTAAATAGAATTGCCTGACCTTGCGTCATGGATTTTATAGGGGAGATTGTGATACGCTGAATTTAGTTCAAGAGGGTGATGAATGAGGTCCTACATTGTCTAGGAGGGGGAAGTTTCTATGGTTTATAATGATTCCAAGGGTTCTAATTGTAATACTAAATTCAGGGTATCACAATCTCCCTTATAAAATCCATGACGCAAGGTTAGGCAATTCCATTTAAAATGCCATGAGTCAAGTCCCACATCTCTGGCTCTGATACCTTTTATAACTATCCAAAGTAAGCTAAACCACATACTTCAGAATAACTAAACAATATTACAATTAGAGCACATTGAACTCATTACAAACCAAAATAACTTATGCCTCACAAGCAATGTGTGATTTCATTTATCACCCTCTTATACACTAAAGTTGGGATATTAAAAATTGCAAATAAGACAGTGTACAAAGAAAAGCCATTCACTAACTTGACCACCACGATTCATTCGTTGTACATTAGGAAAGACGAACTTCAATTCCTACCAGAACACGACAATGAGTTCCAGCCAGTGAACAAAACTAAACTACTTGCAGAATACTGATGTATGTAAACGTAAGTATAGCCCAGAGTAGATGAATTGAGAAACATAGGTAAATAAAAAACCGCACTAACCTTTACAAACTATGTAAGCGGAGCACTTTACGGGATGTAGTAATCAAAATTTTAGGATCTCTTTCTGCTGCATTCGCATGCTCATCATCAATGTGTGTCCTCGGGACTGAAATTTCA
>QEOT01123543.1:45285-68032 GCA_003123785.1 Pterocarya stenoptera
AAAAAAAAAAAGAAGAAGGAAACAACCATATCTAAGTTAGAATTGAGACTCAAATGAAGAAGGAAATAAAGAAACAAAGAAATAAAGAAATATAAAGAAATCCACTTGAAAGTCCCATTTTGGTATTTATTCACCAATTAAGAATGACACCCACTAATAACTATACAGCAGTTCAACGGATTTATGTTTTTGGATAAATTTATCCACGTGTCATTAGTTCAATGAGCCAACAGCATGTTGATCATCCCTTATTTATACACTTTATCCAGACTTATTCCGTAAGCACTATAAGCCTAAGCCTTTATTACAATTATGGGTCTTGTAGCCCAGAACCATCATCACATAAGTCCATCCAACAACAATATCGTATTTTGTCCTAAACACCTCCCATCTTCATCTATCTTCTGCTGCCTTCCATTGTCCTAGCCGCCGTCCATTCAACCCGTGACAAAAAGCCAAACTTTTCAAAAAAATTTCACCATAAAATTCAACTTACATGTTGTAACTTTCTGTCTGCAAACCACGAAATAAAAAGATTTAAAAAAATAAACACCATACCAGCTATGTTTTCATCCTCAAGGTCTATTTGGTGCCGAAGCTCCGACCCCTCATTCCGTAGCTCTGTAGGAATCGGCTAACCCTCTGCGGAATAAAAAATCCCTCGTGAGCATTAAAAGATAAAAAAACAAATTACACCTAAACGGGCGTATGTATTCAATAGTAAGAATGGAAAAAATGTAACTGAACCTTTCAGGGCTTCTTCGATCGTTCGCTTTTTCTCATAGAGGAGACGTTCTTTGCCTTCTAAGCTCTTTCTGTACAGATACTCTCTCCTCAGCCGTATGTTTCTGCGGAGCATCTTCTCCAAAACAATGGTTTTACTGAGAGAATTTCAGAGAGGTAGGTAGGAGTCAGGACAGGAAGAAGTAGAAGAAGGTGATTTTTTTTTAACGTTTTCCTCCTCAGCCTTAGTGCATGATCTCGTTTTCCTCCTCAGCCGTAATGCATGATCTCGTCCTTCTATTTTCAAATTTCGTACCGATGGAAACAGGGAGAGGATGCGCCCGCGGGGGTTGGGGAGCTTTGCTGAATGGGTGAAATCTGAGAGGGAACGTACCTTTTATTGCAAGGAAAATTAGTCATTTTACTAGGCCACGTAGGATGTAATCCGGCTGCTCCCAGAATATGCTCTCCAGGCTTTTTCAATCTTTATTTCTGAAACTTCTTTTGGCGGTTCTGAATTTACATTGCAGAAATTTAAGAAATGAACCTGTGGATTTTTTTACTAGGACCACAGAATCTGTAATTTGCTATAGGATGCTACTTACAATGCATTCTGGTAGGATATAAATTAACATTTATGTCTGGAGGTAGGGAAAATAAATCAAATACCGAAAAGCTAAACACAAACACTGAAACCTACAAATTCTACTGAAATCTGCAAAAAAGTCGGAGAAGACTACTTGTAAAGACCGCCGAAGGCCAAATTATCGGGATCCCCACGTGAATCGAAGTAATAATCTTTGGAAGGATTGGTTTCGGATCTCGCCCAGGCTCGAACATCGGACTTTCTGGCATGATAATCGTCCAGTCCTCCTCCTCTCTCTTTGGACCTCTTCCGCTTCTTCTTCTCCTTGTTCTTGCTTCCCTTTCTTCTGTCACGGTCAGACTCGGGGGAAGATTCGAGATACTCGTAGGAAGGTGAGGGGGCTTAGATTCGGGTTGTTTCTCTTGTAGTTTGTCGTATTCTTCTTCTTCCTCCTCTGAGTGTGTTCCTGGCAGGTTAGAAACGGCGTGGTTGATGATGGAGAGGTTTGCGCTGAAGTTGGAGTTGCAGAGTGTAACAACGCTGGCCAGCTAAGAGGAGCTCAAGATGGAGAAGGGCATGGCGGCGTGAAGAGGGGACTTTAACCCTAAGAGCACTCCCAATAGATTCTTTATTCTATCTTTTAAAATACATCATCAAAATTCATTTTTTCTATTTTACATATTGACTTTTACAATATGTCATCCATCAACTTATTTATTTTTTTTCTATATCATTTAAATATTCTTTCTTTAATATTATTTTATTCATTTCAAATAAATCTCATAACACCAAACAACTATCATGATGAGAGAGAAAATACTTTAAAATGTTTTAAAGGATGAATAATATTCTATAAATGTAGAGGATCACTATTATAAAATGTAAAATAAAAGAGAGAATACAAAATCTATTGAAAACTACTTTTGATCAATTTCTTTTATATTATACAAAAAAATATATTTTACATGAGCCATCGAGAGTGCTCTAAGCTATGGAAGTAATCGACGGAAGAAAGAAGAAGCGAAGTCTGTGTGTTCGGTGTGAGTCAGATACAAAGTACATGAGTTTGACTTGTTCTCAATAGACTACGGGTTGGGTCGAATTATTGGCTTGAGTCTATGGGCTGTGTTGAATTATTGGCTTTAGTTATTGTTATGAGTTGGGTCATAGGGTTTCAATAACTAGCTTGGGTTGAGAGTTATTGGCCTTCTATGTAATGCTTTTAATTTACTCATTTTGAGTCTGGGTAAAAGGTTATGCGCCTGTTTTGTTTATTTTACTTGGAGTCCGTATGTAAGGCCCTTGTGGCCCAGTATAGAGTTCTTTTAGGTTGCAACCTGTAACCCGATAGAGCATCTAAAAGAATTATCAAAAAACTCTATTCTCATCTCAACCTCTGGAGGCGCTCTCTCTCGAAGGAAGCATTGCTAAATTCCTATCTATTTCTATTTTCCATCTCTTTCATCCACAGTAAGGTTACAGCAATGTTACACAGAGCCATTGAGGAGCGGTGGAGATGGTTGTTGTGCTTCGCTGAGAGTGAGAGGCGTCTGAGGCAAGAAAGAGAGGGAAGAGAGAGGCACGTTTTGCATTGGACAAATAAAATAAAAAAAGACACGTAATCTGTGATCCGGATCAGCCGTAGCATAGCTTCCTTTCACAAAGAGTCCTGATAAGCATCGGCTGCTGATGTGGCGCTCTATTTTTTTGTTCACCCTCTCCCCAATCGTTTCTCTCAAATCAGTCTCTCATTGTCTCTCTCATCCGGCTCGTCAGTCTTCATCTCTCTCATCTCATCTCTCTCTCTCATCCTCTCGGTCTCTCTCTCTCTGTCATCAGCTCTCTCTCTCCTTCCTCACCGTCTCTCTCACTCGTCTCTCTCTCTTATCCTCTTAGTCTCTCTCTAAACTTCATTTCTAAACTTTACTCTTTCACAAAAGCCTATAAGACTTTCATCATCTAAACTTCATTTCTTCAATGTTCATCCAAAGCTTTCCAACTTTTAACATCCAAACATTACCACAACCACAGCATATCTCCAAACCCCTAATACATGAAAAGGTTTTTGTTCATAATTTTTATTTTAGGTAAGGCTTTGGTATATAATTAATTGCTTCTTGGTATTACCGATAAAAAAAAAAAAAAAAAAAAAAAAATAATTCATTGCTTCTTGTTGAGATTCTTGGATTACTTTTAACACTTGAAGTCAGTTTACATATTTTTCTTTGTACTTGGGTTGCACCTTTTGCGCACTTTATTGAAATTGTGTTACTTTGTTGGAAAGAAAGTGATTTATTCAAGAGTCTTTTCATAGCACATGTATATCATTGTATATATTTGTATGCATTGTCTGTTATTTTATTTAATTTCTATATATTCCTGTTTTCGGATAAAGTTAGGAACAGTGGATCAGGATGAAGCTCAGACTGAATGGGTAATCAGACCATACATGAACCCACGAAGAAACGGAAGTTTCTAGGTGATTAATTCCAGCTCAAAAATAATTTCAAGCTTTGTTTTGTTTGAATTTTTGTGATCGATCTTGGACACCAATGTGCTTAAGCTGGCTTCTCTCATTATGAATATTGACTCCATTATAAGTCATACTCAGAAATGGAAGAACATCCTCAAATTGTTGCCGGAGATTTTCTCTCTTGAGCTCTCAAATCGGAGAGATTAAGGATGGTGTTGGTTTACTCAATAACTCAATGTTATGTTGATTTGACACTAAAATCGCTAGAATAAGATTTCACTAACCAACAAGACGAGATTTCATTCGACTAGAGTTTTCCACGTCCCATTGTTTGTCTTGCACGTTCTCTTTTGAGATATTTTGATGGTTTACCTTTTTATCTTTCGTGTAATTATTTATTTCGCAATATGACTTGCAAGACAACAAAGTTGTCATTTAGCACTCCAGAATTAGTGGCTTAGACATTAGAGGGTTAAAATTCCACTTGTTTTTTTCTTTTAAAATATGTATTTTATAAATGAAATGATTTATTTTGTATTACTCAATTATCATTCCCATCTTTTCTTTTTATGATGAAATGAACCATAAAGAATGAGTGAAAATTATTGTTTTTTATTTTATGTTAATAGTGATGGAGTCGCTTAGTTTCAGAGACGGAAGTGTATATTTTAAGGTTTATATTACACTACGTGGTAAGTATCACTAAATTTGTAATATTGTTTTTGGATAATTATACTTCACACCCTCATAGTAGTACTCAGGTCGTTAATTCTTCCCCCGTTTTACCACGCGACAGGTTGTCCATGCCCAATTGTGGCAACCACTATCAATCTAGGGTGCACATCATGGCATCCTCGTCCCTAACCTTCATTAAATGCAATGTGGTCTCAGCATTGTGCGCCCAACATTCAGGTCTGTCCAGCCGTCGGTGTCTAGGGACCAAGGTTATCCTTGACATTGTGTATGGGGATTGTCGGCCAGTAGTGGTGTCAGACCTTCTTATTCAAGGATCCTCGTTCCACGCATCCGACTTCTCTACTCCTCTCTAGGCTTCCTGGGCCAATCTTGCCCTTCTTGGCCCAGCCCATCCTATAAAAAATTTTAATACTGTACCGTATTGGTCGGTACAATCGGTATTTGCCGTACTGGCCATTGGGCCGATATAGAACTTTGCTTATTTCTTACTGCCCAAAATATCAGGTGTACCATCTGTGACTTTGCCGTCCTCTTCATCGACTTTACGAGCAGATGATTTCCGTTTACAATTTTCCACTCCTTTTATTTTTGATATATATTTCCACTCATTTTATTGATGCATAAATTATTCTTTATATTTTTTCCACATGATAAAAAAGTTTACATTAGCATTCTTAAATCGATAATTGAGTGGTGATAATTTAGGTTTATGGTTGAGTTCATTAACTATTGAATTATGGATATGTAACTATATGGTTTAGTACTTACTCAATTTATTTAATTAAAACTAGTTAAAGTCCTCAACTTGCTTCAATGTGTTTTGAATGTGTTTAACATTGATTCAATCTATCCAAATTATTATTTTGATCCAATCAAAACGATTTCAAATATTACAAGCATAGATTATATCAAGTATGCATATCATAAATCCGTAGATTCATGAAAAAATTATTATCAACAACCATAATTTACAAATATCCCTTGACTTTTCATTGCATCTATAATTAAAATTAGATTAAACATCGATAAAAGTTTTATAAATAAACAAAAATAAGAAGAAAAAAAATTTTAATTTTTATGGTTACATTAGAAAAAAACATAACTTTAACATATGCTGGTATTGAACTTTGGGATCACCTACATAGAACTTGAAACTTTTATAAGCAAAATCTGTGATAAAAATATATATATATATATATATCCCTATTCAAGAATTGAACGTGTTAATTTTAATTTTACTTACTTATAAGTGTTAATTTATTTTATTTTATTTTAGTAGTTAAAAATGTCTAGTTGTCAATCAACCGGTGGTATGACTTCAACTCTAATACTTGCTCCTGTAAGATCAGAAGATCCAGCATGGGCCCATGCATATGTAGTGCTAGGGGCAAGAAATAATACTGAATGTTTATATTGTAATAAAGTAATTAGAGGTGGTGGAACCACTCGATTGAAGCATCATCTAGCTGGGATTACAGGTGATGTAGAAGCATGTAAAAATGTCTTTGAAGATGCAAAATGACAAATGAAGGAGTTGCTTGATGAAATGAAAAAAAAAAAAAGAGAAGAAAAGAAAAATAAGGTCAGAGATTGGAGGCGATATAGATTTAACATCTGATGATATTGATGATGATAGTAATAGTATGGAGGGACAGTCTCAGATTTCAAAAGGTAACGGGAAGTTAAAAGAATCTGAAACTGGAAAGTCAATGGGGGGATTGAATAGATTTTTTGCTCAAAGAACAACTCCTGAGGCCCAACCTTCAATTAAGAGTTCTATGTGTTTAAATGGGATGATTGTAAAAGCAAATATGTCTGTAGCACGCTGGTGGTATGATGCTAATCTACCTTTCAATACAACTCAATCTAAATTTTATCAACCAACTATCGATGCCATGACTGCCATCGGACCAAGATTCAAGGGTCATTCTTTATATGATTTGAAAGGAAATTTGTTAAAGATGGCTGTGGATGAGGTTCAAGATTATTTGCAACAAATTAAAAAGGTTTGAAATGAGACCGGTTGTTCACTAATGGCAGATGGTTGGACAAACTAGAAGCAGCAATCAATAATCAACTTCCTAATTTATTGTCTGAAGGGTACAATGTTCTTAAAGTCTGTTGAAACATCTGGTCTTTGAAAAGATGCTGAAACATTATTTAATATATTTGATGAGGTTGTTCAAGAAATTGAAGCTGAGAATCTTATGCAGTTCATAACAGACAATGATGCAAGTTATAAAGCTGCAAGAAAAAAGTTACAGCAGAAGTATGGCTCTTTCTACTAGTCTCCATGTGCAGCTCATTGTATAGACTTAATGTTGGAGAATTTTTCTGATCCAAAATATTTTCCTCTTATTGATGATATTATAAAAAAGACAAAAAAGAGAACAAAATTTATCTATAATCATAGTTGGGTTTTAGTATTGATGAGAAAATACTTTACTAAATGTTATGATTTGTATCATCCTGCAATAAGAAGGTTTGCGACAAATGTTTTAAGTATCTAATGCTTGCTCTTGTTTAAGAAAGAACTTAGACAAATGTTTATTTGTGATAAATGGATTACATCAAGTCATTCTAAAAGTAACGTAGGGAATGAGATAGCTGGGATTGTTGTAGAAGATAAAGAATTTTGGGTTCAATGTCAATTTATTGTTAAATTAATGAGCTTTTGGTTCATGTTTTACGACTTGTTGAAGGGGATGAGAAGCTTGCAATGGGATACTTGTATGATGCAACGTAAAGAGTCAAGGAAAACATAAAAGTAAGATGCAATAACAAGGTTAGTATATTCAGTCCATTCACCAAGATTATTGATTATATATGGGATAAACAGCTTCACAGTCCATTACATGCGGCGGGTTGTTTTCTTAACCCTGGAATTTACTATAGCCCCAACTTTAAAAGTAAAAATGATGTTGTTAGAGGCTTCAACATCTGTGTTATGAAGATGGAACTTGATCCCGATAATCAAGACAAGATCATTGTAGAACTTGACTTGTATAAGAATGCAATAGGTAAGTTTGGACATTCTTTAGTAATCCGCCAGCGTGATAAGATTAATCCAAGTATAATTATTTATCAATATCATTTATTAAATAATGTAACTTTATACTTTAAATTTTATCTTATTTTATTTTTACTTACATTTAATTAATAATTTATAATTGCATTATTGTTATAATTGCATGGTAGACCCAATTTGGTTGCAAGATTCCAACGGTTCAAAGGTTTCTTGTTCGAGTACTAAGTTAATGTTGTAGTACAACTGGATGTGAGAGAAATTGGAGCACATTTGATTTTATTCATTCGAAGAAGAGAAATAGATTAGTGCATAAATGTTTGAATGACTTAGTATTTGTTTGCTATAACTTGAAGCTACGAGAGAGGTAAATTTTTTTAATACTAATATTTTTTATTGTTGAAATATACATAACATTTTCATTTACGTTTGATTTTATTTTGATAGGAGCATAAAAAAGGGAAGAGATGCTTTAAATCCAATCAATCTTGAAAACATTGACTTGATGGAAGAATGGGTGGGTAAAGAATCTGAGCTTCTTGATGGAGAAGATTTGGATTGGGCAAGTATTGAGGAGCCATTAGCCTCACTAAATGAGGAAGAGGATGATAATGTTAGTGTTGATGTTGATGACGGTGGTGACGTTGATGAAAATATTTTGATTAACATGACAAATCTTGATCCTTATTGTCTTTTTTATGAGGATGAGTGATTTTTTATGGCAGTGGTGACGTTAATGATTTTATCATGGATTCATGATAATATTGATATTTATGTTAGTTGTAACTTAAAACTTAAGACTTGTATTCAGAAGTATTGAGTTTATAACTTATTTTGTAGTTATTTTGGAAGACAGTTAATATTTGTATATATATAATTTATCTAGGTATAAACTATTCCGAAACGAAACGGTACCGACACCGAAACAGTATTGGTATCGAAATGTTATCCTGAAATGGAACCGGTACCGAAATATTTCATTCTATTGTCTTGACTGATATGGCTTCCAGTACGGTATTCAAAACTTTGCATCATATCCCTTCTTTGGACTCCTCTCAAGTCTCAACTGTTATAGTTGAGTAAAGATGCAATATATGAATGTTTTTATAATTTGTTGAGGAGAGAAGAGTCCTTGTGATGGTGCTATACTAGAGTTTTCTCTTTGTTCTAGTGGTATTTTCTTTGTTTCCTTTTTGTTGGTATTTTTTTGTTCCCAAGGATATGACAAAAGTGTCAACGAATCTTGATAGAAAAACCAAGAAAAAATGGACAAAAGAATATATTTAGGATTTGGGTAAATCTCATGGAACTGATTGGAAGAGATAGCAAAAAGATACAAATTCAGAATACGGACTTTACAATTTCCCTTTCTTGAAACTCTCCTCCTCATGGCTTGAATTTAACAAAATCTAGCAACCATATTCGTATCCAAGTTAGCCTTGAATCCAACAGGTAGACCATCTAAGATCTAAACTCTTTGAGATTCACCTCTCAAACTCTTGAAAAAGTCCAAATTCTTTGCAAGGAAATATTCCTTGAAGGTCGTTACAAGAGATTTTTTTTTTTTTTTTTTTAATGAAAGAGGATAAGGCCTCAATTTTATTTATAAAACCTCACTTATGATAGAGGAAAACCTTGATAACAAACTAGCATCTAGACTATACAAAAACCTGGCTACAACCCAAAGTAAAGATAAATTAGAGAAAATAAAACGTGTATATTCATCCCTATCATTTACACCGTAGCACAGGCAAATCAGCTCTCTCAATTCAGAACGTTCAGACAGTGAGTTGAGTTGAGATAAGATGAGATGAGAGTTGAAAGTTGAATAGTTGAATAAAATATTATTAAAATTTAATTTTTTAATATTATTTTTATTTTGAGATTTGAAAATGTTGAATTATTTATTATATTTTGTTTAAAAGTTTGAAAAAATTATAATGATTAGATGAGAAGAGATGAGTTGAGTTGAGATAAACTCATTATCCAAATAAGGCTCTTAGTTCCTATAATATCTCTAATGGCTGACAAGATCTCTCTTGTAGTTTCTTTTGCACCTGTTTAGCCAATATGTTTGCAACTTGGTTTACTTCTCTGAAATTGCTTAATTGTAAGAATCAAATCTTTTGATAGGCATAAAATTCTCTCACAATCCTTCATTACTTCCCAGTTTAGACGACTATGTCCATTCCACCAATTTACAAGAATCTATGAATCGGTCTCAACCTCAAATCTACTTAAGTTTCACCTTATGCAAACTTTAAGGCCATCTAGTAGAGCACCTACCTCAACCATTGTGTTTGTTCCCCATCCATAGCAGGCAGAAAAACCTACAATCAAATCCCATCTTGAATTTCATATATCCCTTCCCCCACCACAAATACCTAGGTTGCCCAAACTACACACATCTACATTCAGCTTGACGAAACCTGAGACTAGGGGAGTCCATCACAAAACCAAAACTTTTGGTATTTTGATATCTAAGAAGGTGATGCCTAGTTGATGCATAATGTCAAGATCAGAATTACTAACTTTCTTACAAGGAGATAATTTCGTTATATGTTCATCTAGTAAAAGTTTAATCTTATAATATATCATGTTTGTTGACTCTTTTTTATCTTCCATGCGAGTTGTGCACCTACAAAGCCAAAGACACCAGTTAATAATAGATGGTAGTAAACCCAAAATAATACCTAGTTGGGAGACAACATTAGCCTTTCGGAACCAGATCTCTGTCATCTATTTCCATCTTGTTCTTCCTTCTATTTTGATGCCCAGTAATCTTGCATAATAATCCCATAACGTAGAAGCAAAAAGACTTAAGCACATCATATGGTCTCATGAGTTCATATCTGTTTTTTCACAGCAGTTACACTCGGAGGCTAAAGCAATATTATGGGGGGAGGAGATTAAGTTTGAGATAATATCAGCATTTGCCTAGTTAATTTTATAATTTAGTCTCTATGAATTATGTTCAATTTGCTTTATCTATCATATATGCGAGTTGTGGTTATTTGGAAAGAAGGTGGCTATGTCATGATTTTAAGTAGATGTTGGAAGTAGATAAACTGTGGTTGGTCTCTTGGGATTTTAACATTATTAGAGACAACTTTGAAAAAATTGGGGGTATCCCCAAACCTAAAATTGCTATAAAGGACTTCAATAACTTTATTAACGATTGTAGATTAATAGAGCCAATTTTTGAGGGATCCAAATTCATGTGGTGTAATGGAAGAGAATGTCTATTCAAAATATGGGGAAGATTAAACAAAACTTTAGCAACTCCAGATTTCTTACACAGAGAGAGAAGGTTGGTGATTAAACATTTACCTAGAATATGCTCAGATCATTATCCTATGCTAATCTCAACAAGGCCAAAATTTGAGGCATATGGACCATTTCCATTCAAGTTTCAACGAATATGGTGTTAGCACTAAAACTTCAAAAGCAAAGTGGATGAAAGTTAAGCTAACAATAGGTAGAGTGTTAAGGTTTGCTTAAAATGACAACCAAGTTAAAAAGACTCAAAATAAAGCTCAAAACATGGAATAATGAGTGTTTTGAGAGGGAAGAAAAGAGGATTTATGGTTTGAAAGATTCTATTGTGGAACTAGAAGCAACGATGTGCAATGGCTACTGCTTGCAAATGTTCTTTACCTGGATTGGATTGAAATTTGCTTATCAATTCTACTGCATGACAAATATCAGGTATGGTACTTGTCATTGCATATATGAGCCTTCCCACAGCTTGAACATAGGGAACTTTAAGCATTTCACTTATTTCCTCCTCATCTTTTGGACACATATTTTTATTTAAAGTATGAGCTTTACAAACAGACGTATTTAAAAATTTACAATTTTTCATACCAAATCTTTTAAGCACTTTTTTTAGATATTTTTCTTGATCTATATACAATAGATTTGAATTTCTATCTCTAAAAATTCTTCTACCAAGAATATAGGTGGCTTCACCCATGTCTTTCATTTCAAATTTAGATTTCAAAAATTCTTTTGTTTTATGCATCATATCTATACAATTACCCGCCCATAACATATCATCAACATACAATGATAATAATATTAATTTATTATCATTTTTCCATATGTATACACAATGATCTAGTGGACTCATTTCATATCCTATTTCTAAAATGGTTTGGTGAAATTTCAAGTACCACTGTCTTGAAGATTGCTTAAGTCCATACAGTGATTTCCTCAACCTGTTGACTTTCTCTTCATGTCATTTAATTTGAAATCCTTCTGGTTGAATCATAAATATATCCTCTTTTAATTCACTATTGAGAAAAGTTATTTTTACATCTAACTGATGTAATTTCAAATTCATCCTAGTAATAATAGACATGATATGATCCTTACAGATGTGAACTTTGCCACAAGCGAATACGTATCCACAAAGTCTACACCTGATTGTTGAGTATATCCATTAGCCACTAACCTTGCTTTGTACCTTTCCAAACTACTATAAACTTTAAATTTTTTCTGAGAACCTAGTTACAACCAATAGCTTTTCTTTCTTTTGGAAGATCTGTTAACTTCCAAACATTTTTTTTATTTATCTATTCTATTTCATCTTTCATGGTCTCAAGCCATTTATCTGAATCAATACTATCGATTGTCTCAAAAAAAATTTCAGGATCATTATCTAAAATTTTCAAACTAGTATTTAGTGTATAATGATCTTGAAATAATATTGACGGTCTTCTGGATCTTTTACTCCCACTGTCTCCAACATCAAAACCTGAAAATTGATTTTCATTTGACTTTCTTTTATTTGTATTATTCTGTATTTGAATAATATCAGAATTTTTATTGTCAGACTCTATAGAGATCTATTGATTCTCTAAATCATTTAATAAATCTATTTGAACAACATGAGTAATAAGGTTTGTATTTTCCAAGAAAACAGCATCCATACTTTCTATCAATCATTTTTTCAGAATGATAAAATCTGTAACCACTTCCGCTTTCTACATACTCAATAAACCTGCATTCACAGGTTTTGCTTTTTAATTTATCCCTTAGTGGCCTTGGGATAAGTACTTGTGCCTTACAACCCCACACTTTGAGCTTGCTTAAGTCTGATTTATGTTCCGTCCATAATTCATAAGGTGTAAGAGATTTTGCTTTGCTTTCAACTCTGTTTAATATATATATAGCAGTCGATAATGCTTCACCCCAAAAATGTATTGGTAGATCAGCATATGCCATCATCGATCGCACCATATCCAATAAAGTTCTATTTCTCCTTTCTGTAATGCCATTCTGTTGAGGTTTATATGGCATAGTATAAATGTGTCTTCTACCATTCAATTTGCAGAAATCATCAAAAGTTTCAAATTATCATCCTTTATCACTATTCAAATTTTTAATGGGCCTATCCAACTGGATTTCTACTTCTAATTTAAATTCTTTAAATCTCTCAATTGCCTCAAATTTATGCTTGAGTAAGTAGATATGCACATATCTTGAATAATCATCAGTGAAAGTAATAAAGTACTTAATTCCTCTATGGATTTTTGTTTTAAAATGTCTACAAATATGAGAATGTATAATTTCTAGTAAATATGTGGATTTTCAACTTTTTGAAAAAGATTTACTACTCATTTTTTCTTTGATATATGGTTCACATATATCAAAATTATTTGAGTTTATTTGTGGTATTAATCCACTTTTACACATTCTGATCATCTTATTTTTATTTATATGGTCTAATCTTAAATGTCATAAATATGCACAATCTGTAGACACATTCAAATAATTAGAAATAGGTATTTTATTAATATCAACATTCAGTACATATATATCTTGATCTTTCACTTACACATTGCCCTTACTTATTACAACCGTTTCAAACTTAAACTCAATTGTGTAGCATTTCTTATCTAGTACAGGCACTGATACTAAATTTCTACAAATACTAGGTACATATAAAACATCATTAGGTAAAATGACGAAACCATTCACTTTGAATTTACATGTACGTTGACCCAAGACATCGCAGTATGTATTGTTTCCCATATACACTATGTGCTCTCTTGTTTGTTTATCTTCAAGTTTGACAAACATCTCTTTGTTTTTGCATGTATGTCTTGTTGCTGCAGAGTCAACCCACCATGAATATGACGCTGGTTCCACTAGCATTACTTCTGAGACTGTCATCACGATTTTCTTGCTTTCTTGTGCTTTTCTTTTATTAGGACATTGTGATTTGTAATGTCCATTCTTTCCACACTTAAAACAGTTTCTAGAAAATGGTTTATTCTGTTTCATTTTTAACCATTTCTTTTTCTTAAACTGTTTTGGCTTCATTTTATTATGTGTAGAATGCTTGTCCTGAACCATCAATAAATTGGATGATTCACTATCTTTATTCATTCTCTTTATCCTTTCTCCTCCAAGTACTAAAAGTACTGGAAGCGATATCATTGTTACTTCATTTTCACTGTGTGTTAAAGAAGTAATAATGTGATCTCAAGATGAAGGAAGACTATTTAGTATGGTTGTAACTTGCATTTTATCAGTGAGTGAATGACCAACATCATGTAATTCTTTTGCAGTTAACTCCATTTGAAGTACATGATCGCCAATATCATCATTCTCTTTCATACAAGTCCAGTTATACTTATCCAATAATAACTGTAATAAGAATCCGACCTTAAACCATACTTTACTTTAACTGTATCCATAATTTCTTTAGCAGTTTCATAGTTTTCAAATAAAGGAATAATTTGATAATTCATACAATGCAAAATTAAATCTTTTGCCCATGTATTGTGTTCTTGCCATTTACTTTTATGTGAAATCCTGCTCCCACTTTCACTTGTACCATCTTCTACAATTTCTTCCCATGGCTTTAGTGTTGTTAATGTATATAATGTCTTTTTATGGGTTAAAAGAAAAGTTATATGCCTTTTCCAGGCCTGAAAATTTCTTCCATTCAATTTTTTTATCCCTGAAGGATCAATACTTTTCTTCGGTGTTATGAATAATAAACCTTAAAAATTAATCAACAAGAAGAATGTAGAAATAATAAAATGTGTACTATTTAAATATAATAGTTCAACTGTGAAAAAAATTAAAACTATTACAAACTTAATAGTAATAATAACCCTTGGACTTAATCCAATGTGGTAGTCTAGAAATTCTCCTATTATATTTTAAATAAGGAGAATAATGAAAGTAACATCCCGATCGAGGATATCCACAACCTTTCCTTGATGTTTCACATTTTTCAAAAAATTTCTAACGATAATTTCGACCAACAGGTGCTTTGTAATGTTTTGGCTTGAAATTTGGAGCAAAACGGCTTTTGAATGGACCAAATTAGGCTTGAAATTATCTTGAACGGCCCGATTGAACAAATCTATCACAAACCAATTCAAGGAACCGAGTAGACCGGTTCAGCCAGTTCAAATCAGTTTCTAGAGAAAACTGATGGTCAGTGGCTCCGTTCGCGGCTCAACTCAATGAGCGGCTTAAATTTCAGCTCTGATAACAGCTTGGTGGGTTGGCTGGGTCAACGGCTTCGTTCGCAACTCGGCTTAGTGAATGGCTTGAATTTCGACTCAGAGAACGGCTTGGTGGGTCGGCTCAGCTTGATGGCTCGGCTTGAGATTTCCTTTTTCAGAATGGGACAAAACGACAATGTCGTTTTTGCCCTTTTTATCCTCTGTGGACTGAACAACTACTTCGTTTAGTGAAGATAAGTTTGAAAATGTATTACCATTGGACGAAACGGTACGTCCACTTTCTTCTTCCTCACACTGGGCTTCTTCCGAAATAGAAAAATTGGGATCCTCACTTCCGTCTGGCGAGTTGGTGACCGGCGACAAGGACTCTAACGTGCTCTCGAGGTCCACGAAGTCCTGCAATGTTGATGAACTTTGACGACCCCCCGGAACAGTAACAGTGGATGATGACAAATTAAAAAATGCGCTATTTTTTTGTATAAAAATATTCAAATAATTTTTTTCAAAATAATAACAACTTACAAGATTTGAAGATTCCCAGTGTACTCTAATCCTCCCACCATGATTTGAAAAAGTTTCTCTTATAGATTTTCAAACAAACGAAGATGATTATAATATGCAAGTGTGGTTGCCAAACTAAACACTTGCCTATTTATCGTCTTCACAATGCGCGAAAAAATTCTCTTTAACATGACCTGGCTCTTGATACCATTGTTAGATAATATAGAACAAATAGAAGTAGAATTTTGACAATATGGTGACACTCCCGTTAGAGTATTTGTCCCACAAGTTGGTGATGAACAAAGAGAATTGATTGTATTCATTTGTGCACCAATGAACTCTATTTATAGGCTAACATGTACCAGTTGGCAAAAGATTACAACCATTGGTAAACCAATGGTAACCCAAAAGTCACAACATTAAGAAGTGACACAAACTTTTGACTAAATCAAAAGGTTGTGTCTCTTGACATTTTGTTAAACATCACCCTTCCTAGGAACCATCACTTGTTAGAGGATGTCATTCCAAGTGGTACATCGTTTGGTGATCATACTCTTTAGAATAACATGTGCATGTGGAAAATGAACTAATAAAAAACATTGTTGGCTTGAGCTATCATCAAAACCAAACAAAAGAGATTTTAGGCATTTCATATTTGTAAGATCCCGTGAATAAAGGAGTTTAGCGTGATTCTAGCAACCGTTATTGTATAGCAAATAATAGTTTTTTAGCTATACGTTTGTACAGAATATATGAATTAATATACGAAAATATAAAATTCTTTGACATGGTATCAGAGCCATACAAGTTTTGGCTTCCTGTAACGCCCCCTAAAACATTCATCCTTCCTTCTTCGTTGTCATGGCAGAGTCCGACGATCCGAATACTTCTGGAGACACGTCCAACCTATATGAATCTATCCTTGACTTGATTGCCAGGATGATCGAGGCTTTGAACAGAGCTCAGTCCCCAACAGTAACTACCAAACCCTCCGCTGCTCAAATGGACATTAAGTTGGATGGCTCCAACTATGCCATGTGATCCCAGATTGTCGAGATGTATATCTCCAGCAAGGACAATCTGGGATACATCAATGGCGACTTTCCCTAGCTGCTACAAATGGATCCCTCCTTTCACAAGTGGCGCACTGACAACGCCATTGTCAAAGGATGGCTGATTACTTTCATGGATTCTTCCTTGATTGGCAATTTTATTCACTTCCCATGGCAAAGCGGTTTAGAATTCAATTGCCACCACTTTCTTTGATGGTAGTGATACATCACAAGTGTATGATCTACAACACCGTGTGACTTGCATGAAGCAAGCCACCAGCTCTCTTGAAAAATATTACACTGATCTACAGGGTTTATGGCGTGAAATTGATTTCCGTCTGTTGAATCCCATAGAGTGCCCTGTTGATATCTAGCATTATAATCACCTTCTCCAAGAAGACCGTGTTTGTCTTTTTTTGGATGGCCTTGACGATCAACTAGATAAAATATGTGGTGATGTTTTACAGATGAAATCATTTTCCATTGTTGAGTAAGAGTATGCCCACGTTTGACGGGAGGCCACCTGACAACAGGTGATGACTAAACATGACACTGCTGGGATCTAGGGGCTGTTTTGGCTTCCAAAGGTCTCACCTTGGGCAACTCTACTCATGGCAAATCTGCCAAGACCCGCACTTCCACTGATGTTATCAAATGTTCTCATTGTAGTAACCAGAAACACACTCGTGAAAATTGTTTCTAGTTGAGTGGGCACCCTAATTGGTGGCATGATCTTCAAGCCCGTAAACTCCGTGATGCAACCGACACTAATGGAGGACCAGGCAAAGCTGTTATTGTCGCTGTCGAGCCTAACCTCTCTCTCATACAACCAACCGCAACGTCCAAAGATGACTCTTCCAACTTGAACTCAGGTATCTTTGGTCTTGCCCTCCATACCCCTCACAGTGATGTAGAACATAGTGCATGGCTTCTTGACTCTAGGGCCACCGACCATATGACCTTTGATGCCATGGATTTTTCTCAGACCTCTTTTTCGCGACGCACAAGCATAGCCAATGCCAATGGTGTTATTTCTCCAGTCACTGGAGTAGGCTCTATTACTTTATCTCCATCCTTGCATTATCTAATACTTTACTTGTTCCATCTCTTTCACATAAATTGTTGTCTGTTAGTCAAATTACTACTGACTTAGGGTGTGTAGTACTTATTTATCCAAATTTATGTCTTCTTCAGAATATTCTCACAAATGTGATAATTGGGCATGATACTAAGAGTGGACGACTTCAGTATCAATCAAGCACATAATATGCACCATCTGAATACTACTCAAGAGAAACACCTCTAGCTTTGGCATCGATACTTGGGGCGTCCATCCTTTACCTATTTGAAGCATGTTTTTCTTAGATTTGTTTACGCATTTATAGATTTATGATTTGAAATGTGACACTTGTATTTTGGCTAAAAGCCATAGAGCCACTTATCTGTTAAGCATGAATAAAAGTGACATTCCATTTGCGTTAATTCACTCGGATGTATGGAGTCCTTCACCTATTACTAATATGTATGGCTTCCGTTGGTTTTTTTATTTTTGTGGATGATTGTACCTGTATGATGTGGCTCTACTTAATGAAACACAAAGATGAGGTTCTCAATATCTTTGAAAAAATCCATGTTATGGTTCGCACTCAATACAGTGCAACCATTCAAGTTCTCCGCTTAGACAATGGTGGTGAATATGTCAATAAACACTTCAAGCTTACTTTAATCACCATGGTTTAATTTATGAAACTTCAAGCTCACAGACACCTCAACAGAATAGGGTGGCAAAGAGGAAGAATAGACACATTCTTGAGATTGCATGTGCCCAACTCTTCGGTGCTCATATGCCCAAACATTTTTGGACTGATGCCATATCTATTGCAGTCCATCTTTTCAACTGAATGCCTTCCAAGGTTTTGTCCTTCAAGACTCTACTCCAACTGTCTACTCATGTGTCCCTCCCCACAGCCTTGATGCTTCCTCCTCAGGTCTTTAGGTGTGTGGCATATGTGCATCTCCATAAGAACCAACGCACTAAACTTGATTCATGTACACTTCGGTGTCTTTTTTTGGGCTACGACATACATAAAAAAGGGTACCGTTACTATGATCCTACCACCCGACGACTCTATGTGACTATGGATGTGCAATTCTTGGAGACTGTCATGTTTTTTCTCCTTCAATAGCTAATTCTCCTCTTCAAAGGGAGACAGATGAAGAGTTGAATTGGTTTAGACATGAGGGACCGAATGAGTGGAGTTGGTCCAGCAGTGAGGGGCCGAATCATGAGGAGCCAATTAAACATGATGGACCGAATGACAACTCAAGTTGTTTGAATTGTGAAGCCTGAAATATGTCCCAATGTGGAGCATGCAACCGAACCTATATCCCCTCACTCTAAAGTACCAGTCAAATCATCTCCTAAGAATACTCCTGAGATAAGTACTATTATTACACCCCTACATACTGATGACATAGATACTTTTGTAGGATATATCTTACCTCCCAGGAAAGTCGTGGCAAGCCGCCCAATAGATACTCTCTAAATATTGAAGAATGAAGGTCGAAGTATCCGATTACTAACTATATCTCCACCAAGGGACTCTCTGAACCTCTCAAGAAATTTGTACAGGAGCTCTCCATGTGTCAGATTCCTACTAGTGTTCAGGAGGCATTGGCAAACCCAAGGTGGACCCAAGCTATAGAGGAAAAAATGGAGGCACTACTAAAAAATGATACATGGACTCTCATCCCATTACTTGAAGGGAAAAAAAANTAGAGTGTTAATTGTCTCTTACAACAAATTTCGACTGGCCTTTGCATCAATTTGATGTAAAGAATACTTTGCTCCACGGCGATCTCGAAGAGGAGGTCTACATGGATGTTTCTCCAGGTTACATAGCATCTTCAAAGACCGAAGTTGTGTATAAATTACACTGAGCATTGTACGGACTAAAGCAATCACCATAAGCATGGTTTGGACGGTTTAGCTTGGCAATGAAGAAATATGGCTTCCAACAAAGTAATTCTAACCGTACTTTGTTCTTAAAGTATCAGTTGGACAAGGTAACCGCTTTGATAGTCTATGTAGATGACATGATTATCATAGGTGATGATGGAGAAGAGATCTCTCAGCCTCAGAAGCAATTAGCAACTGAATTTAGATGAAAAACCTAGGAAGACTCAAGTATTTTTTGGGAATTAAAGTTGCAAGATCTAAACATGGTATATTTCTTTCTCAACGGAAATACATACTAGACTTGCTAACCAAGGTAAGAATGTTGGAGTGTAGACCTGCAGACACTCCCATTGTTCAGAATCAAAGGCTTGGAAAATACCCAAACCAAGTACCAACATATAAAGGAAGATACCAAAGGTTAGTTGGTAAACTCATTTATCTCTCACATACTCATCCAGATATTGCATACGTTGTAAGTGTTGTAAGCCAGTTTATGCATAATCCAAGTAAGAGTCATATGGAAGCAGTGATTCACATACTTCGATATTTGAAGTCATTTCCGGGCAAAGGGCTTATGTTCTCAAAGAATAGTAGTCAGTTGAAGGTTGATGGCTATATTGATGTGGATTGGGCAGGTAACATCACTGATAGAAAATCCACCTCAGGATATTTTACATTTGTTGGAGGAAATCTTGTAACCTGGAGAAGCAAGAAACAAAAAGTGGTGGCTTTGTCAAGTGTCTTTGTGAGCTCCTTTGGCTAAGAAAGCTACTCACTGAAATTGAATTTCTCCCCAATTTCAAGATGAATCTCTTCTGTGACAATAAGGCAGCAATTGCCATTTCTCACAACCTTGTCCAACATAACTGTACTAAACATGTGGAGGTAGATCAACACTTCATCAAAGATAATCTTGAAGCAAAAACAATTCGGTTTCCGTTTGTGGGATCTAAAGATTAGTTGGCAGATATCCTTACAAAAGCTGCGTCTAGCAAGAACTTCTACAACTCACTTGACAAGTTGTGCATTCGAGACCTCTATGCATCAACTTAAGGGAGAGTGTGGGCCTGAGCTGTCATCAAAACCAACCAAGGGAGATTTTAGGCATTTCATATTTGTAAGATCCTGTGAATAAGGGGGTTAAGTGTAATTCTAGCAACCGTTATTGTATAGCCAAGAATGGTTTTTTAGGGCTTATAGTTTTTTATGTATACGTTTATATAGAATATAAGAATTAATATACAAAAATATAGAATTCTTTGACAAACATGAGCTGGAAAGATGTTTGCTCAATGGGGAAACTCTATTGAAATAAAATGCTAGAGTTAGGTGGCTGCATGAGTGCGACATTAGTCTTCAACTCCAAGTTCTTCCATGCATCAATTCAATATGGGAGGAATAAGGCTACGATCAAACATATGAACATGACATATGGTAATATTTTACAATCTCTTAAGGAAATCCACAATGCGGCTATCAGTTATTTCCAAGAGGCTTTAGCATCGAATGGGGAGATGACACATTTTAATTTGAGCCATCTGATATGCCTCGTGATATTGGAGTTAGAGAATTGTGTAAACTTTGTCAACCCCCTACTGAAGAAGAACTTAAACATGCATTGTTTGGCATACCCATAGATACTAGTCCAGGTCCTGATGGGTTTGGGTCTAGCTTTCCTTAAGCTGTTAGGAGATTGTTTCGAGAGTTGTCTTTGAGTCTGCTAAGGAGTTTTTTTAGGGGGCTGAATTACCACCCTTCTATTCCTCATCATGTATTGTCACAATTCCAAAGAAAGATAACCCAAAAAGTTTCGAAGATTAAGGCCCATAAGTTTATGCTCAGTGGTTTATAAGATCTTCTCCAAGGTCATAGTAGATCGGCTATCCCCATTCTTTCTAGAATGATTTATAAAGAGAAATGAGCTTTTATTAAGGGACAGAGTATTCACAAAAACATCTCCTCAGCCCAGGAAATTATACAGAGCATTAATAAAAAAGGTTTGAGGTGGGAATTTAATGATGAAGGTGGACATGGTGCATGCCTATGATAGGTTGGAATGGTCTTTTCTCTTGAATGTTCTTAAAGCATTTGGATTCTCAGATCACTGGAGAAGCTTGATTTATAATTGCATTGCACTTTCTTCATTCTCAATCATGATGAATGGGACACATAAGTGGTTCTTTAAGTCATCTCAGGGATTGAGATAAGGCGACCCTCTATTGCCGTATTTGTTCATAATATTGGAAGAAGTACTTAATAGGATGTTGAATTAAGCTTTTTTAGGAAGGTAGGATTGGTCCTTTTCAACAATCTCAAGGATGCCCTTTAATCACTAAACTTCTTTATGTTGATGATTTGGTCATATTTATGAATGGGTGAAAATCTTCCCTTAAAGCAAGTGTGGAGGTTCTAAGGATTTATGAGAGTATATATATTTGGTCAAAAGGTGAATAGCAACAAGTCTGCTATATTTTTTTTCCAACCAAAGTGCCAGCAGCTAGAAGATCAATTGTGCTAAATGCCACTAGGTTCAAAGAGGCAAAATTTCCATGTACGTATTTGGGAGCACCATTTCATACAGACAAGCTTACTTCTACCCTTTTAAAGCCATTGATGCTGAAAGTGAAGGAGAAACTTGTAGGATGGAAAGCGATCTTATTGTCTAGTGGTGGAAAGCTGAACTCTCATTAAAAATGTCTTATCAAGCTTACCCATTCAACTTATATCAAGTTTTGAATGTCCCAAAGAAGGTGATAAATGAGTTGACAAAGCTATTAGCGGATTTCTTTTGGGGTGAGAAGGAAGGGAAAAAGAAGAAAAAATGGATTGTTTGGAGAATGGTATGTAAACCCATAGAAGAAGGGAGTCTAGGAATCTGGGTTTTAGAGGAAGTGAAGAAAGTACTACACATGAAGTTTGTATGGAAATTTTTATATGAGAACTCTCTGTGGGCAATTTTTTTAGAGGGAAATACTTGACGCAGACACACCCTTTTCTCATCCCAGCATCTCGACAAGACTCTAGTTTCTGGAAAGGGGTTATATTAGTCCTTCTAGATGTGATCTGTGGCACATGCTGACTAGTGAAGTAAGGAACTCTCTCCTAGTTTGATAATTGGTCTCAATTGGGCTTGTTGTCAGATTTTGTGGAGCATATGTCACAACCTCAGCTACTGGTTAAAGAGGTATGGGGAAATGATGGATGGAATACACATAAAATGGAAGAACTATTGGGGGAGAGTC
>QEOT01123544.1:11360-68305 GCA_003123785.1 Pterocarya stenoptera
AAATAGTAAAATAAAGGATGAAGGGTGAATAGTAGATATGTAAATATGTAGAAATACACTTCATAGTAGGCAAAACATTGCATATGATTAACCCAATGCAATAGAAAAAATGAGATTGTTAACTAAATATGTATTTACATTGAGAAAAACTCAAAACTGGTTAGGTGACAAATAGAATCTCAACATATATGAGATTTATGTCTTATGGTGGGTGCTAGTCTACTATAAGTTTTTTTGTTTATTCTGCATTCTCTTCTACATATTAAGTATTTAGGGCATATATGATCTGGTTTGCCATTTCTATATATTCGATGCAAAAACTAATCTTCTTTTCTCCCATGGTTTCTTCGAGGGTCCCCAAAAATTATAATTTCCTTACGTAAATACAATTTTTTCAATAGTTCTTTACACATTTATAATTGTGGCAAAATGATTAGGAAGTAATAAAAGTGAAAAGAACCAAGAATATGGGTTTTTACTTTTCCATTGCTTGTTTCGTGAGTGAGAGCCATCTTTCAATTTGGCACTTTGGACGGTAGACATCAATATAAATTTGGAATGGGTATATCCTGATCTTCTCATAGACTTCACTTTATTGCAGTACTAGTGCTTTTATGATTGCAACCTAATGACGTTGGTTATTCCATGAGAGTTACTGTTTATTGTTTCAAATGTTTATAAATGTTTATGGAACAAAGGTTTAGATTCAATACAGAGGTTTCAAATATAACTTTATCCTTGAAAATGAAGCAGAAATGCAAGATGTGTGCCACATTTAATTTACGATATAGTGTTTATTAAACAATTGTCAAACATAATAAGACGACGCTGACAGTGATATGAAATGTTATGGCGTTGATCAATTGGTATATGTTCTTCCTAGGGATCGATCATAACCAATATTTTAGAGGCTGCAAATTTGTGGTCTTTTGCACTGGGTTTTGTTCTTTTTCTTTGGGAAAGGGTGGGAAAGGACCTCAATTGTGTTTCTTTTGCGCTGGGTTATGTAGGGAGCAATGACTACATCAACAACTACCTTGAACCCGAGGTCTATAGCACAAGCAAACACTACCCTCCCCACCCATTCGCTTAGCTTCTAAATTCTATCATTCAATTCTGGCTAGCTGACTTGTTTGTTTACTACTGCATGTAATGGATGATCGATATATTTGCTTGTTTTATATTCATTGCAGCAATATGGAAAGTAATGGAGGAGACACCATATCTAGTTTAAGGTCTATGAGAGCAGAAGATAAAGTGATCTTGGGATAAAGACCACTATGTTATTGTGGCATTCTCTCCAAAATTGTGGATGTTGGGCAACCCAAAAAGTTTTGGTCGGCGGTTTTTAAATTGTCCATATTATAATGTTAAAAAATAATGTGGATTTTTCGATTGGATCGATCGTGAAATAGAACAACCGGATTATTGTAAGTAAATCTTGAAATTAGCACAACGAATAAATGAAAAGAGAGCATCTGAACGTGCAAGAATAAAACATGCAAAATTCTAATCAATGTAGAAGAAGTACAAAAGTACCTTGATTACATCTTGTGTTTATTTATTGTGTTATTAGTTAGTCTAAAATTTTTAAAGTGAATGATAATGTAAATTGTTTAATGCTACATTAGATGTACACGACTTATCAGAAGAAATTGTATTTATTTTCTGAATTTGCCTATTAGGATTGTTGCAGTTGTGACATCTTTATATAAAAGACTATTTTATATTCCAATTAATAGATTGTGTCTATCGCCAAGGATCAGAGAATCAAGTATACATTACTAAGTGTTTTTTTTACATGCCAATTAATAGATTGTCACATCACATCACCAAACATTTTAAGAATCTTGTTCTTCAATCATTTCATCATTACCAAGCATCTCAGTTTTCTTATATATATATATATATATGAAAAATGATACCTTGCTCACTCAATTTGCCCTCTCATTTTGACACCTCTTGTATTTTAATTTTTTTTAAATGTTTTTTTACTCAATAGTTAAGGAAGTGACTATTAGTGTATTAATAATTTTTTATATTTTTTTAAAATGTTTTAAAATGATAAACAAATATGAATAAAAAAATTGAAAAAAAAAATAAAAAAACTAATTTAAACTAGCGGTCAATTGGAGCGGTGCTACTTAGGCGGCAGAGTAGCATTGCTATATATAATATATATATATATATATATAAATGTTTTTTCCTTCAAACGATATTCCAATCCCTTTCAAGCTTGCTTTTGAGCAGAGCAAGTTGATTTTTAGGTAAAATCATGGTCACTGTCACTCCATCTACAACTGCACCAACATGACCACCTTTCCCTTTGCCATTTGTTGGTCCTGGAAGCACCAAAACAACACATTCATCTCCAACCCCATTGATGGTATATAAATGGGTTGAACAAACCCGAAATTAAGTTTAACATAATTTTATATAAATTTTAAAATCACAATATCTAAAAAAAAATATAAAACTAACTACAAGTCTAAAATTACAATCCAAATAATAAAAATATCGAAATTAAAATCGCAACTATTTTACTTTTAGGTATAAGGTATAATTATAACTTTAACTTTCTTAACGGGTCGAAACGAGTTGACCCGTTATCAACTAGTTAGGCAGTCGTGTCTTAACGGGTCAATCCGTTTTTATCCGAACCCATTAAAACTAAACCTAAACCCATTATTATCGTATTATGTTCGTATTGAGTTAACGAGTCGTTTCATATATTCCTAGTGTCAATGAAATGTGGTCATTAATTGACGTCTATCATATATTCTCCTAATTTTCTTTATATTTACCACCTTTAAATCAATGTGATACTTGCAAGTACCATGCCACATGAGCATAAAAGGACGTTAATAATTTGTGTTGGTGGTTTAGATAGATCTAGCTAGGACTTCCAAGCCAGCAGGCTGCGTTTAGATGTTAAGTTGAGTTGAGTTATTTATGAATAGTAATGAGTAAAGATGGTATAGTGAGTTTTGTGGAATTGACCTAAGCTGAGTTTAAATGTGTTTAAATGTTAATATGAGTTTCAATGTATTTATGGTAAGTTGAAAAAGGGTTGTGGATCTTACGTATAAATAAATGTTGAATTGAAAAAAATTATAGATCTTACATGTAAATGGATTTTGAATTGAGATGAGTTTATTAATTTAAGAATTGAGCGTTTAGATGTTAGACTTAATTTAAAATTAAACAGTTGAATTCAGATAAATTAGCCTTTTTCAACGTGCTGCTCCTTAAAGTTATTGAGAGTTTGGTCCCATGCACGGATGATTCTTATACTTCCAACATTTACTCTGGCCTGGACCATATTTCTCTTTTCACTTCACGTTGGTATTACCTCATATTTCTATTATTTAATTATATTTGTTGAAATTTATTATTATTTTTAGTTGATAATCTTGTCATCACTTTTTAACGTACAACTTGATTGGGCGTTAATAATGGACGATTTGGACGTGGATGATTTTGAGTGTAGATTATGGATATTATTTACTTTTAAATTGTAATTTTTTGACAGCTAGAATACATACAGTATATATTATGAATTATTTATATTTGGATTGTAATTTTTGAAAATATTAAAATTTAAAAGCCAACACATAAATTCTTTTTTAAAAAGTGGATGAAATATGAAATTCAAAAAAAAAAAATTTCAAAACAAAATCCAAAATCCAGATTCCGACAAAGTCCAAGTCGCTCAGCCCTACCGTGGCGGTCATGCGTATTATCATTCATATGAAACACAAGATACACATGCTTGTTTTTACGTGGCTGAAAATGGTTGACAGTTCAGGAACGTCTAACGACTTACTCGGTGGTCGTCATGAGGATTATCTTTCAGACGAAACACACGATACACAAGTGCTGACAAGTTACGTTGTACGGCCCATAAATAGCAACTTCGAAGAACGATTTATGGCGCGGATCGGTGCACACATTACAGAGTCTTAAAAAACCAAACTTTCCCTTACTTTCTAAGAACCATTTTCTTGCCATGGCAGCACCAACTCAGTCTCTGGTATTCACAGTCCGAAGGTGCAAACCCGAGTTAATTGCTCCAGCTAAGCCCACACCCCACGAGTTCAAACAACTTTCTGATATCGACGATCAAGAGGCTTTCCGATTTCAAGTCCCGGTGATACAATTTTATAGACACGATCCCTCGATGCAAGGGAGAGACCCTGTGAAAATCATCAGAGAGGCACTTGCTCAAACGCTTGTGTTTTACTACCCATTTGCAGGTAGGCTTAGAGAAGGGCCTGGAAGGAAACTTGTAGTAGAATGCACGAGTGAGGGTGTCGTATTCATCGAGGCAGATGCCGATGTTACACTTGAGCAGTTTGGTGATGCTCTTCGACCTCCATTCCCGTGCTTGGAGGAGCTTCTTTTTGACCTTCCAGGCTCTGGAGGGGTTCTTCATTGCCCATTACTGCTTATTCAGGTACAAATTCTGCTAAGGAACTCGTGAATTTTTTTAGTTTTCCCCCCCTAAAGTTGATCATGTCTTGGCATCTTCATGACTTGCATGCAGGTGACGCGGCTCAAATGCGGCGGGTTCATCTTCGCACTACGCCTCAACCACACGATGAGCGATGCCGCTGGTCTGGTCCAGTTCATGACAGCCGTGGGCGAGGTGGCGCGGGGGGCGCGCGCCCCTTCCGTCTTACCCGTATGGCAGAGACATCTCTTAAATGCGAGGGACCCAACATGCTTGACATACAAGCACCGCGAGTACGACGAGGTGATCGACACCAATGGTGGCACCATCACCCCGCTCGAGGACATGGCTTGCCGCTCCTTCTTTTTCGGCCGTACCGAGGTGTCTGCCATCCGTAGGTTTGTGCCGCATCACCTGAGCCAGTCCACCACCTTTGAGGTGATCATCGCATGCCTTTGGCGATGCCGCACCATCGCACTCCAGTTCGACCGCAACAAGGAGGTGCGCATGATGTCCCTCGTCAACGCGCGTGGCAAGTTCAATCCTCCGTTACCGAGCGGTTACTACGGCAACGTTTTTGCATACCCAGCAGCAGTCACGACTGCCGGAAAGCTCTGCGAGAACACTACTAATAATTTGGCTTATGCTTTGGAATTGGTGAGGAAGGCAAAAAAAGAAGTGAACGAGGAGTATATGCGGTCGGTGGCAGATCTAATGGTGATCAGAGGCAGGCCAGTCCTAACGGTGGTGGGGTCATTCCTTGTGTCGGATGTGACACGTGCCGGGTTTGTAAAGGTGGACTTTGGGTGGGGCAAGCCAGCTTATGGTGGACCAGCCGAATGCCTTATTGGATGCATTCCTAGAACGGGGAGCTTCTATATTCCTTGTAAGAACAGTAAGGGAGAGGAAGGGATAGCCGTGGGAGTTTGCTTGCCAGCCCCAGCAATGGAAATATTCGTCAAGGAGTTGGATTTCTTTCTGCAAAACATGCCGGAGAGTGGCAAGAAATCCACTTTTAATGCGTCTAAACTGTAAACCCAACTCATGATTATTAACCTAATACCGAAGCTGCACATCCAGAAAATGCCAAGCTACACAATCCACATCAGAAGCTCTAGAAGATTCCAAAATTCCTGCTTTTTGTATTTTACTGAGTCTGTTATAATAAACTTATATTCTGTATTCTGCCTTTTCCACATCAGCACCTGTGCCTATATATGCAGTGCACTACTCGATCAATATATGCAAATACATAAATATTCAGGAATCTGCTTTCTTCTTTTTAACATAGTATCAGAACTGCTAGACTAGCAGTCTCTCTGATCCTTTCTCTTCTTCTTTTTTTATCATGGCAGCTAAGAGCTCAACGCCTCTCACTCCTCCTTCATTTTCTCATCTTGTTACTCTCAAACTTAACTCAGAAAATTATCTTTTATGAAAGTTCAAATTACCACTTATCTTAGAGGCCAAGACCTCTTTTCTTATGTTGATGGTACACAACATATTCCACCCAAGATACTTTTTACTGAAGTGGATTCAACATCAAAGCTCAACCCAGCCTATCAATCCTGGCAAAGAACCGATCAATTCATTCTGAGTATACTCTTTTCTTCCTTAACAGAATCTCTCATTAGTCAAGATATTTCTTCAAAAACCTCACGAGAACTGTGGGTTTCTCTAGATTCTATGTTCAGCTCTCATTCATAGGTAAAGGAATTTCAAATCCGCTTCCAGCTTACAAATCTGAATCGTGGTGATCAATCCATCTCCGGATTTTTCAATAAATTCAAGTTACTTTTTGATACTCTTGCTGCCACAGGAACTCCCATCTCAGACAAAGAGTTTGTCACATATCTCCTCAATGGCTTGGGCCCCAACTATGACAGTTTTGTGACCTCAATCACCACCAGAACAGATCCCATTACATCTCATCAACTCTACCATCTTCTACTTATCCATGAAAGTCGTTTAAACCATCCATCTCGCAGCTCTAGTCCCTAATCTCCATTTGAACCAACAGCTAATTTTAGCTACAGTAATCAACGCGGCACGGGTACCTATCGTGGAGGACAATAAGGTCGCTCACGAGGAAGGTTCCCTTCCAACAGAGTAAGGTCTTCTTCACATAACCAGTCCCATTTCTCTTCACCCAACCAATCAAACCATCACGTTTGTCAAGTCTGCAGTAAACCAGGTCACGTTGCTCTACAACGCCATTTTAGGTTCGACCATGCATACCAATATGACCCTCCTCAACCCTTCTCTGCCAACTATTCCTCTCATTCGGCCATTCCCGATCCCACATGGTACCTAGACAGTGCAACCACTCATCACATAACACATGATTTGTCCCATCTCAATCTTTCATCTGAACCATATACTAGTACTGAACAAATGTGAGTTGGAAATGGAACTGGTCTTCAGATTGGCCATATCGGTGACTCCTCACTCTCACTCAATTCCTCTAACTTTTCATTACATAAACTGCTTCATCTACCTTCAATAACCAAGAATCTTATTTCGGTTTTACAATTTTGTATTGACAACTCTTGTTTTTTTTTAAATTCTATGCAACTCATTTTTTGGTAAAGAACAATTGGACCAAGCAGCTCCTCATCAACGGTCCAACGCATAATGACCTTTACTACTTCCCATTGCCTCTGCAATCCACATCTCCGTCTGCTCATCTGGATGAAAAAGCCTCTCTGCACTGTTGGCATCAAAGGCTTGGACACCCGGCTCTTCAAATTGTCTCCAGAATATTGCGCTCCACTTGTTTTCCGTATTTCCCCAATACTTCTTTTGTTTGTTCTCACTGTCCTTTGGCTAAAATTCATCAACTTCCTTTTCCATTGGGCTCCACGCAATCTATAAAGCCCTTAGACATGTTATGGGCTGATGTATGGTGCTTGACCCCTTTTGTTTCAAGAAGAGGATTTAAATATTATCTTTCTATTGTGGATCATTTCACCAGATTTACATGGCTCTTTCCCATCAAAAATAAATTAGATGTACTTACTGTTTTTACATCCTTGATAACCTTTGCTGAACGATTTTTTAACACTAAAATCATTACTATCCAAACCAATGTTAGGGGTGAATTTCGACCTCTTACAAAACTTTGCAACACTCTTGGTATCGCACACCGCTTCTCCTGTCCTCATACACATCAACAAAATTGCCTTATTGAAAGAAAACATCGCCATATTGTTGAAACCGGCCTCACTCTCTTAGCTCAAGCCTTTCGTCCCTTTTCCTTTTGGGATGATGCTTTCGAAACTACCACTTATCTTATAAATTTGCTTCCCACACCTGTCTTGAAAAATCATTCCGCTTATTTCATGATATATCATAAACCTCCTGATTATTCCTTTTTAAAATCTTTTGGTTGTGAATGTTGGCCCTACCTACATCCTTCTAATCGCCACAAACTCAGTTTTCATTCCACATCGTGTATTTTCTTAGGATATAGTCCCTCTCACAAAGGGTACAAATGTCTTGATAAAATCACAAATAGACCGTTTATTTCCCGTGATGTGATTTTTAATGAAAACAAATTTCCCTTCAGAAAACACATCACTCCTCCCAGGCCCATTCCACAAACTGCATACTTACCTTTTTTTCCTAACTCTATTCTTGGACCTCCACCTTCTAATTCCCGTGGGCCCTCCTAAACCTCCCAGCCCACTTCCCATTCTGAAACCTCCTTGTCCATTCATTTGCACACCCGGCCCGCACACACTTCACTTCCTTCTCAGACTCCATCGTCCTCTTCCCCGATATTTCCAGAAAATCCTAACTCCTCACCTATTCTCTCTTCTCCTGCTGAATCTGAGTCTCAACCGTTCCCTCATCCTCCACAAATAATTTTCCCTCGATCCCCCATCATCACCAGGTCAAAAACTAATTCTTCCAAACCATGTATCTCTACCGACGGCATAGTTCCATATTCAACTCATCAATGTTCAATGTCCACTGTTATGGTATCGGATGAACCCTCCTATCTTTCTGTTGCATCCAAATTTACCGAATGGCAGGCTGCTATGTCTAAAGAATTCGAAGCCCTAGTCAAAACAAAAACCTGGACCCTTGTTCCCTCTTCCTCTGTTTCTAATGTTGTTGGTTGCAGGTGGGTGTTTCGAACTAAGCTGCGACCAGATGGGTCTCTTGAACGGCGAAAAGCCAGACTCGTGGCTAAGGGTTTTAACCAGCAGCACGGTATTGACTATACTGAGACCTTCAACCCTGTGGTAAAACCTTCAACTATTAGACTCGTTTTGTCTATTGCTGTTGCTAGAGGCTGGTGTCTTAGGCAAATTGATATACAAAATGCTTTTATTCATGGAAATCTCACTGATACAGTATTCATGCAACAACCACAACGATTTATTGATTCTATGCAACCTGATTTTGTGTGTAAATTACACAAGGCCATTTACTGCTTTAAACAAGCTCCAAGAGCTTGGTTCTCAGAGTTAAGTTCATAGCTTATTGACTATGTTTTTTGACTTCCAAGGGGGATCCCTCTCTGTTTGTGTTACACAAAAATGATCTCTGCATTTTTATTATTGTGTATGTTGATAACATGATCATCACATCATCATCCTCAAGTGCTGTTGAACAATTAATTGTTTCTCTAGGACAGGTTTTTCCTATGACTGATTTGGGACCCTTATCATATTTTCTTGGATTAGAGCTTGATTATCTCTCAGATGGCCTCTTCATATCACAAAGAAAGTGCATCTCTGACTTATTAAAGAAAACCAGTATGCTTGGTTCTAAACCAATTTCCTCCCCAATGTCTGCCTCTACCAAGCTCTCTAAATTTGATGCACCCTTTTTTGAAAATGCCACTTTATTCCGAAGCATAGTTGGCAATTTACAGTACATTTCCTTAACGCGACCTGATGTGTCATTTGCTATTAATAAGGTCTGTCAATTCATGCATGATCTTAAAAATACCTATTGGACAACAGTTAAAAGAATACCTTGATATCTAAAATCTACTATTAATCATGGGTTATTTTTAGCAAAAAAATCTGGTTTCACCCTTCATGCATATTCAGATGCTGACTGGGCAGGGTGCGCTAATGATAGGAGATCTACAGGAGGATTTTGTATTTTCTTGGACAATCACCTAATTTCTTAGAGTTCTAGGAAGCAACACACTGTTGCTCGTTCTAGCACATAGGCTAAGTATAAGTCTCTGGCCAACACCACTGCTGAACTCATATGACTGTAAACATTAATCAAAGACTTTGGTTTCTCACTCTCACAACCATCTGTTTTATGGTGTGACAACTTCGGAGCTACATACTTGAGCTCAAATCCTGTCTATCACTCCGGCACCAAACATATGGATGTGGATTTTCACTTTGTCAGAGATAAAGTAGCTGCCAAAACTCTACAAAACCTTTAATTGCTTATCATTTCTTCTCTCTTCGATCGAGCCTAAATGTGATTGACACCCCATTTGACTCGAGGGGGCGTATCAAGCTAATACTAGAAGCTGCACATCTAGAAAATGCCAAGCTGCACAATCCACATCAGCAGCTATAGAAGATTCCACAATTCTTGCTTTTTGTATTTTACTGAGTTTGTTATAACAAACTTATATTCTGTTTTCTGTCTTTTGTACATCAAGCTCTCACGGCACCTGTGCCTATATATGCAGTGCACTGCTCTTGTAATTGATACGATCAATATATGCAAATACATGAATATTCAGGAATCTACTTTCTTCCTTTTAACAATGATCAGCGTACGGCCGTTGGAAGGCAAGTCATTCGAATAGAAGGTGAAATTCAAAATATCTTGTGTAGCATTCCCCATTTCATCATGAAAATCCTAGTCTTTACCGAGATTACATACTGAAAGCAGGTATGATTTTTTTTACAAATCATATATAATTAAAAATACAAAATGGCGACGATATCGATGTAACGAAATGAAATTGAGAAATCAATAAGACCATCGGACTGGAATCTAGAAAGAAGGAAGAAGGACTAAAATCTAGAAGGAAGAAAGAAGGACTACGTGACTTTGTACATCGGATTGAAACCCAAAAGGAATGAAAAAAGAAAGATTGAAAGCCAGAAGGAAGAAAGGACTGCGTGACTAGGTTCATCAGACTAAAATTGGAAGTCTGAAAAATGCCAAATCCATTTCGAAAGCTTTACTTGGTTCATGGGACTAAAATAGAGTGAAATGAAACATTTCGAATGAAGAAAATTTGGATTGAATAATGCTAAGTTATGAAACATTTGAATTTTTGTTCTCCCAAACCCATGTTCTCCTAACCTAATAAATCTTGCAAAAATGACAACAAATTATGTGTGGTAAGGCGGGGTCGTTTGGATTCAGAGATGAGTTGTGAATAATAGTGAGATTGTTGAGATGAGTTGAGATGAGATGGTTTTTGAAAATGTTGTGCTTGGATTGGTAGTGAGTTGGGATGATTTTAACTTTTTGGAGATGAGATAGATTTGGGTCCTACAAATTATTGCGTAGTGTTTTTAATAAATTTGTTTTATTTATAAATATATTTATTCCTTTAGTAATAATAATTTATAAATTACCTACCCAATTTTTTTTATAACATAATTCATAATAATATTTTCCAAATTACAATATTTTTTCTAACGGATTTTTTTTGTAAAATATCAAATAAAAATTGATTAATAAAAATTGTTTTAAAATGATTTTTAAATTGTTTCCAAAATCGTTAAATAATAATTTTGACTATTATATATAAAATAATTTTTTATTTTACACCCGTGTGAAGGGGGCTGGGTGAAGGGGTGGGTGAGGGCCTTCGGAGCATTCATCACACCACAATCCCTTAGAAAAGTAAAAAGCAACGGTCAGTAAGTTATTTTGTCGAATATAAAATCACATAAAAAAAACACCAGATAACAATAATACACCATTTGAATTGGAGAAGAGTTTACTGTATGGGATAAGTTGAGATGTTCTAAAGTTATCTTCGAATCCAAACCATGCAATTTTTTAGTGGTAGATATCATTTTGGCGTTGTACCTTCTTTCTTTGTATTTCTGATTAGTTTATACTTCCCTACAAAGACATCTACATATTTTTGCATTTCTTAAGTAAGATTGAGAAATATGAGAATGGCAATGAGAAAGTAGAGGAAAGAATTACGGCCAAAATTCAACATATGAAAACGTACACAAATTCTGTGTAGTAAGGTTTAATTTTTGAGTGGTAGATATATGTGTGTTTTTTAGAGGGAATGGGACGCACGGAAAGGAAAAAACTTGAGGAAGGAAGAAAGGAAAAAAACTTGAGAGGAAAAGGGAGAAGACCATCGGATGAAAGGAGAGTAGAATAAAAATAGTGTATTTTAACAAAATAAAATGCAACCTTTAATTAAAGGAAAAGACCATCGCGTGCTTCATCTCATCGTCTTGACCATTTTATTTAAATAAAGTGAAGATTACCCCGCGGTTGATTCGTTGAAGAAAGCTTTTTTCTATCCAAAATCGTCAAGTCATTTGTCAAGTAATTATGTACTTCTTTTTTTAATAATAAAAGTAATTATGTACGTGCTCCTTTACTTTAGTATTTTATCGATTATTATTAGAGTAATGATACACACACAACACACTACACAACAATGTTATAAAATGAGAGTATTTTTGTAAAACGTTGTTACTTTTATAAGATATTTTACAAAAATACCCCTCATTTAAAACATAATTGTGCAAAATGTTGTAACAAATATTGTATATAGATCATTTTCTTTGTTATTATGCCATACACCTACTTTTCTGTTGGATGTCCCATCAATCATGCTGTAGTGATTATGAATCAGTGTACCCATCTGCAATTTATTATTAGTTTGGTTTAGTTACACAAAATTAAATTAGTTTAAATAATTATTATATTTTTTAAAATTTTAACATAAAATATAATAAATAATTTAACTTTTTCAAATCTTAAAATAAAAATGATATTTAAATTTTATATTATATTAATATTTTATTTAACTTTCAATAAAATATCTCATCTCTTCTCATCTAAATTGCATAACCATATATATTTTATTTATTTTTATTTTCAATTTTTAATTTTACTAAATTAATTATATTTTTTTATTCACTAATCCTACACTACATAATTGTTAAAAAATCAAAATTATATATAATATATGATATATGAATAATAAATAAAAGTTTTCTATTTCTTTTAGTAACGTTAATATAGGTGTAGACTGCGAAATGTGTATCTTTCGAGAAAAAGAATAGCGTGCTCTATAGTTAAAAAATTAATTTTTTAATGTAAATTTTATCTTTATTTATATTTTTTAAAAAGAATACCCGACACTTATGTATTCTATAATTGCAAATATAATTTCTCCTTTTTTTATATCAGTCATTCTATTTTCTATTCATGAACTCAAATTCATATAACAATTGATTTTTAAGATTTTATTTTTCACTTTTTTTAAATTAAATTATGCATATAAGTATTTATGGGAGTAATGTTAGATATAGTCTTAGAGTGTGACAGTTTCGCGTACTCTTGTTGAAAAAAAATAGAATCTATTATTAAAAACTAATTTTTTTGATATAAGTTTCAAATTTACTTACTTTTTTTTTAAAGTGAACAAAACTTACATACCACTATAAATATCATTTCTCATATTAAATATGTTATCAACATAAACTTATCAATAGAATTGTAACGCTAAACTCACGAGAATAGTATAAGAAAAAAAACTACAAGACATAATTATTGTTCACTATTTGTGTTAATGAAAAATTATATTCAGCAGTTGGTCTAATATTTCTACACCGTACACTATGACATGGCGAGTCTTATTTGGCGTCACATTACAATTCGTAGCCACCAGCTTTCTCTTCTGGTCATGCTCCTCTCTCTATGGAAAAACACTTCACCCAACCTGAATAGAGAGAGAGAGACGTGGATGGAGAAAATCAATTCTCGAGAAATGGGAAAATGACCTAAGAAAAGAAAAACTGATAGGAGTGCAGTGTAGGGCTACTGCATAATAGTACTCCTATGTTTATAGTGTACAATGCATAAACAATAACTCTCTATTTCCTATATATAAATATATATATATATCTATTCTATAATAAAAAGCGTCTATTGCTTATCAACATTTATGAACAATAATTTTTGTTCATCTGTTTATTCTTCTTTGTTTTTTTTTTTTTTCTTATGCCGCTTTTATCCTTTTCTTAAGTGCCTATTGTGTATTTCATCCATGTACTATAAGGACATAATGGTATGTTTTGTTTGAATCTTGGGAAAAGAAATTGGCTGATGGATTTATCTGTGTGTCAGTGCGTTGAGTGTTGGGAAATGGATGCTTTGAGTTTTTGTCAGTCTGTCTAGATAAACGTTATCCCTTGGAAAATTTCAAACCACACACACAAATCCTTTGTTTTATTCCCTTGTTCTCTCTCTCAACTCAAGCTCTCTCTCTTTTCTCCCTTTCCTCTCTCTCTCTCTCTTTCCAAATCCAAAATGCCACCCCACATCTCGTGTTAAATATACCAACATTAAAATCTCAACAGTATCAAATATGATAAACACACAATTACATAAATATGATAAACACACATTGTAATAATATTAAAGTTACAATCCCAAATATGATCTCACATTGTAAAATATTAATGTTACAATCTTAGGTCTAAGGGTATAAATGCAAATTCAACTTTCTTAACGGGGTTATAACAGCCAACGGGTTGACCTATTAGTGACCCGTTAAGCAATCGTGTCTTAACGGGTCAATTAGTTTTGACCCAAACCAGTTAAAGCCAAACCCAAATCTGCTTTTATAGTGTTGGGCTCGTGTTGGGCTAACGAGTCAAGTTACATATTGCCACCCCTAGGTAGAGGTAGATCTCTCTCCTCTCTTCCCTTTCTCTCCGCGTCATCTTCTTACCCTCCACTCTCCCCTGTGACGCTCCGACTCCCACGTACGAAAACCTTGAGAATCGTGATGTCGGGATGATGACAACACGAGTCACGCATCCCAACGATAAGTGCCAAGTGTGTGTACATGCAAAGGTTTACAACAAAAATGCAGCGGATAATATAAATAAATCAACTAAATACCAGAATTTGTTTAATACAAATATCCAAAAACAAAAGCATTTTAAAAGCAATATCACTGTCCCATAAAAATAATACAAAGGCTGAAAATACAAATACAAGTGATCCCAGATCACTCCTCTGGCAGAGCCAAATCTTCAGGCTCAACATCTGCATCATCAATATCAAAATCTGCGATACCATTAAATGATACCACAGGTAAGTTATAATCCAAACAACCCAGAGATAAAAATACATTAATCCAACCAACCATGCATGCATATGATGCAATATGCATGAAATCCAAAAAATATCATTTTTTTCGAAAATGAATATTTTCCAAAACAAGCCAAATCCCATTTGGCCCAAAACATTTCCATCAAAATAATTTCCATCATTTTCCCTAAAAATCGCCCAAAACATTAATCCATCATTTTCCCAGAAAATGACTCACACAAAAGCCTTTATCCAACACACGTCATTTTCTGAGAAAATAGCCCATTATCTATTTTATCCGTATGCACCATGATCTCTCCTAGAGACCATCCGCATACCCTGGCTTCATAACGAGCGATGCCCAGTTCCGCACCTAGTGCGTTCGTTGCCAAGTATCCTCTAGCCCTCGCCAACAGAGGGGCCACGGAGTCGGCACGAGAGCTTTACCATTCCGTCCGATCTTGTTGTCGCCCGGCGACAATCCATGGTACGTCACTCAGTATATTCCGCTCCTGAGTGACCAGAGGAGCTCCACCGAGATAATGCCACATCTCAGCTTAGGGTCGTGATACACACGCACCCAAAATCCTTTCCACATGAAAATCCAGTATTCAAATATCCACATGAACATGAATGCAATTATACGAAAACCTAGTTTTCAATTTACAAACATGAACATGCGTGCACATGTAATGTACCAGACACAACATAATTATCCAACAACCAACCAATCCCAATATAGACAAACACACAAACAACTTTATCCTCCAATCCATCCGACCCCCTTATTCCTCAGACTCAATCCAGAACAACAAACCAGAACACAGTGAAATGAATTAGTGCAAAAATATATTTAAATCTCAAAAGTGATTTGGAAAAATACTTACAGCACTATAATACAATTTTCAGAGAATTACAGATGCGCTAGAAGCGACAAAACAGCAACTGAGTAGTGCAAAATGCACTGTGGCTATGGGTCAAAAATAGTGAATTTTGAACAGGGTCAAACGAAGACTTAAGATTGCTAGGGTAGGGCTTGGAGAGGTTGGTGAAACTAGTGGTCGTAGCCTTTGGCCATGGGTGGCGGCTTAGGTGGCGGTTTAAGGCAAAAAATAGTCAAATCGGAGATGTAGATAATGAGGCTTCACCGGTGACAGATCAGAGCTAGGGTTGGGTCCATTAGGTAGCTGGGAGGTCGAGGAAGATGTAGTGAAGAATGGTGGCTGGAGGTGGCACAACGGCGGCGCAGAAATGCAAGGAATGCCGCGGCTTCAAGTCGTGCATGTGGGTCGACGGTGGCGCGGGAGGGGCTGGGGTTGGTGGTGTGAGGTCGCCGACCGGTGGGGAAGATTGTGGGCTAGGCAGTGTCGGACACGATGGCGTGCGGTGGTGCCGACTGGGAGAAGGAGATTTGGCCAAAGGAGAGAAAGGGAGAGGCGCGCGCGGGAGGAGAGAAAATAAGGAGGAAAGAAAAAGGAGAAGAAAAGAAAAAGGAAGGAAAAAGAAAAAGGGAAAAAGAAAAAAGAATGGAAAGAAATGAAATCCAATCTTCACAACTTGGATCCCAAAAATGATCAAACGAAAAGAATTTAAAAACTGTAAGCTAAATAAAATCATTCAAACGCAGTGAAAAGCTTAAATAAAATAATAATAAAATCCCTCAACAATAATAATTTCTAAAACCCATAGACAAACTAATTTAAATTAAAGATCAATTTAAACACAAAACAATAATTAATATTAAGAAAGCACATTAAAAATAATTTTCACAACTTAGAAATATTACAAAATAATATATCAAAACTCCCATAATTTAAAACAAGAGAACCAATCTTTAAATTAATTAAAATAATTCTTCAATTAAAATACACTAAAATACGGAGTGTTACATCCCTATTGTCGTTTGCACTTTTATTTTGTTTTGCTCAATCACAACCCCCTCATCACCACAATGGCGGCGCGAGACCCTCATCATCGTCACGCCGACCCAAGCACGGTTGTCGCACAGTAAGCTTCACCACCAAGCCAATTGGCCACCATTTTGGCCCTTCGGTTCCTTTATCAAAACTCATGCCCAGCCCCGTTGCACTTCTTACGACAACGCCACCGTGAGCCTCACCACCAGAACAACCCCAGCGCTGAGAACTACTACCACCAGCCACTGATTTCAGCTCAACCACCCCTTAAGCAAAAAATTTGGTTTTTCCTGTCTCTCTCTCGTTGCTTTTGAAGAAAAGGGTTTTTTTTTTTTTTTTTTGCATGTTTGTTTTTTGAAAAAAGAAAATGTATGGATTTCATTTTCTTTTTCGAGCAGCCTGTTGCAGAAAAAAAGTTACAAGTTTTACCGGCTGAGACATCTTGAACTATTGAGCATATTCTGAAGTTCTGCTGAAGGAGATCTTAAAAGCATATTTTGAAGTTGTTTCAGTTGTTTGAGATTTGATCCTATCGTATAGTATTTAATATTGTCATTGAGATCTGCAGGCTAAAGGCAATGGGAATTAGGTGTCCAACTCCAGTTCTTTTGAGACTTCATGTTTTGGTCATGGAACTCATAGGTATTGTGTGTTGATTAATCACCTATAAAATAAGTATTCTCTTGATGATAATAGATGTGTTAGCAGTCTGTGTTGTCCCTGTATTTTTGCTCCATATAGATTAAATACGTTCATACTTTCATAGTCATTTGAACCAAGTGTTTATTGTAGATCTTTCTCCTTTTCATTCCCACTTGGTCTCTTGTGGATGGAATTGAATTTTGGCTTCTAATAGTACAGTTACACCTCTGGTTGAATTTTGGAGTTTGTACTTGTGCAGGAAAAGTAGCTTGGGCTACATCTCGTCTTAAGGATGCTGCTTTATCTCTGGACAAGTTATGTGAAGCTTATGTGGAGGTTTGTCCATATCTTTTTAGTCATTCTTTGAGAATTCTTAATTGTGTGAAGTGAATTTTTTGTGGTTTCTTTTCACTTGCCAAAAGAAAGTCATAATAGAAGCATTTGCTCCAGCATCCCATACAGCTATTGTTAGGATACTCTCTGATATTCGCAATTTATTTTCAATATTGGATCCACTTCTTTTTTTTTTTATACTTATCTAATATCTAAAACTGTATTGTTTTTCCTTGTTGGTATTTTCTTCTATGTGAACGCAATTTTATTTCTCTATCATTCTAGCTTGTTGCCTCTTGTCCTTCAAACACAGCCCTAGATGGCGCTGAGTGGTATAAAAGTAATTATCTATGTTGCTAACTTCAATTACTTGTGGTTTAGGCATAGTCGAGTTGCGAAGGCTCGATCTTTTCCTATCACATGCAATTTTTTAAAATGATAAAAAGGAAACTAGGTATATAAAGGGGTTTTTAAACAATTCTTCAGGTGCCATCCCATAGATCTTTTCAAAGACTTTATTTTTTTTTCATTTGTCGACAGTTTATATATACATGGAATTTGTGTTTTGGAAACATTAATCATGTCCTGACTACCAAAACAACCAGACACTTCTGCCTATTATTTTATAAAAGTAATCATTTTATGATATCAAAAGAACTGTTTTTGTGGGCAACCCTCCATATTATGTAAACTAACTTCTTCGCATTGATTTTTGTGTGCATGCACTGCAAATTCTAAATGTATTGTCACTGAATCTGGATTTATTTCCCCCCCGGCCCCCCTCCCCTCTTTTTTTTACGGGATGAACAATTTTTTTGCAGATCCAGCATTGAAGTAGTTAGTGTCATTAGACATTCTCATTTGAGTTTGGAAAAGGGTTTCTTACGTCTTGTTTAAAACAAGGGTTATCATCTTTTAATCTCAAAACTTATTGGTTAATTAAAAGAAATTAATGTGCTCTATTGGTTGATGCTTATTGAGCCTTTAAACNCAAAACTGTACGTGGGGTGCTTTAGTAGTGAACTTTTGCAACATTTTTCTTACCACTAAAGTTGTTGAAGTAATTTCTGCTGGCTATTTATAAGTATTAACAGTGTGTTGTGTTATTAGCTGTTCGTGCAATGCTTGACTGTTAAAGTCCATCGGAAAAGCTTTAGAGTCTTTCAATAAATGTGTTTTCATGGTGGTTGTACATTGTGCAATGCTTGACTGTTAAAGTCTTGGTTATGCGTTCTTTGAGTGGGGTTTAGTATTTATTGCGGTGGAAATGATTCTATTTTAATTTGTCTATGTTATTCTAATGTATCTTGACTTTAATTTTAAACTAATCTTTTTGTTTTCTAATGTATCCAAATATGTAATTATATATTATACTTTACTGACATATCATTATCTAAAGATATTTAACCTTTTTTTTTTTTTACAAAAACTTGGTTAATGAATAATTTAATGCATATAGACAAAAAAGCAAACTTTAGCCTGATCTATTTAAATATATATATATATATTTATATATAACTCTCTATTTCCCTTTTGTTTTGGTTTGGGCGCTATTATATGTTTAATTCACGGCTCTTTACATGGTGAGTCCAAATTGGGGCGGCTAAATACAAATTGAGGTTTAAGGTGAATTTAAGTGAGTCATTCGTAATTATAATACAATAAAATATAAATTATTATATAGAATATTTTCAAAATTTTCAATAAAATAATTTTTTACATAAAATATTTCAATACAATTTTTGTGAATTTATATTTACAACATCTTAAAATGATGTCTCAATGTAGATCTTGTATCTCAATTTAGTAAGATCTTAAAAAAAAAATTAAAATATAAATAATTCATTGTATTACTTATCAAAAAATAAAATCATTGTATTAAATATTAAATTTAGTATTATGGGGCCTTGCAGACATTGAAAACTATATAAATTATTTAAAATTTTATTTAATGAAATGGTTTTAATTTTTTTTTTAAATAATTAAAAAAATATATACTTTATTTTTATTTTTAAAGGCCTTACATAAAGTAGGCCAGGGCAATGGCCTAAATGCCTTACCATTGAGCCCTAGTCCAAATAAACTTCTAAAAAAAGCCCAATAAATAAATTCATTCAAATGTTTTTCAAAATATATAAACTATGCAGCTAAAATATATTATTTTAAAGTACAACTCACACTTTTTAATCCTTGCAAGTTAGCTCATTTCAGGTATACGATTCGAATTATTTTAAGTGTAAAAGATTTGTAGGAGTCATCAGATAAGAGAATTTTGTTTTAAATTATTTGAAGTGGACTTACAAAAATACTCTTTACGAATGAGTACCGCACCCTTAGAATTAATGGAGATTTTGTTTTTAAATATCTAGTTCTAGTAAAAATAAAAAAAAGTAGGACTCACTCAGGGGTGAAGAAGTTTTGGTTCGGACTAGATTGGATCGAAATTATGAGTGGTCAGTTTCTATCCTACAGTTGGGGGATCGAATGAGTTTTGGTCCGGTCCCGGAGTATATGATTTTAAGATCAGACCAGATCGAAACCGACCGAATAATATATATATTTTTAAAATATTTATATATATTGTTTTATTTTATATAGTAGTTATATAAGTTAACTACATAATTTTCATTTAATCTATTATCATTGACCATATAAAATGTTAAATAATATATGTTATCAATTAATAATATATCATAAATCATATGATAATATATGTAGATACATAATATATTCATACATACTCTACTATTTACACTTAATTAAAGTAATTAGGTAAATGTTTTTTAAATACCTAAGTTGCAAGAAAGCATAAATAATCTATATATAATGAAATTATTTGATATTCATTAACCATATATAAAATATAGGACATTATTAATAATTATGCATAGTAAAGAGTAAAGTTTAAGTTAGTAAGTAGTAACTATCAACATCATAAATATAATTATATCTAAATATTTTTTTTATGAGTTAGTTACATAATCTATATTAATAATTCACTTAATTTTAATTTTGATAATTTAAATAATTTTTTATTAATTTATTTTCAAAAAAATGAAACAAAAGAAACAAAATAACTAGGCCAGATAAGACCAAACCGATAGTTAACAGTCTGGTCCGATCCACTAGGAGTGATTGGTCCGATCCGGTCCAGGAAAATGATGGACTGAAAGTCATCCCCTAGACCGGACCTGATCGATTTATACCCTTACTCACACTTGTATATATCTATAAAACTTTCATCTCAACTATATTTATTCACAATTCATTAAAAAAAACAAACTCAAGTTTTCACGTCCAAACATCATAATCATGTCATAAGAACTTTGTAAATGAATCATGATAGGTACACTGAATTCGTATTTACATACGAAACATAAACAATAACTTTTCTGTTCTAGTTTGTTCATTGTCCCATGTGCCAAGAAGCTTTATTTGCAAAATACATCTAATTATAGTTTTAAATAGGGGCCCCATAAAGGGTTGCCTTGTCCCTCTCCCCGCCCTCACACGGGGGAGGGAGGGTTTGGGTCGTCCCCCGTGGGCAAGTGCCCCTTCAGAATACTGGGGAGCGAATTGATCCCCTCGGGCATCTGCCCCACCCCGCCCACGCATGGCAAAAAACAAATAGAAAAAGCTAGAATGATTTTTAAAAAAATCAAAACAACAACAAATCCACAAACCATCCCTAAAATCCATAGATTTATCATCCAATAACAAATCCAAGAAATTACAAACAGTCAAGCACACAGTAAGACCAAGGCACAACCACGAGGAGATGAGTAAGAACGACGGGGGAAGAGAGAGAGACAGAGAGAGGAAAATTAGGATTTTTTTTATTTAAATACACTCATTGGTGAGTATAAAATGATGATGTTTTATACTTACGAATTTGTTTATATATATATAATCTTGGGCTGGGCGGACGGAGTAAACCCAAGGCGGGTATGCCCAACCCTAGCCCTGTATCCCGACAACTAAAAGCGTCAAGCATCTGTTCGCATGCCCTCCGTAAGTACATGTTTGAAATTATGATAACAAAAATGATGTTTTTTATGTTAGATTTTTTTTTTAAAAATCTATATTATAGCTTTTAATAGTATAACTTTATTAAAGAATTATATTATTTAAAAACTATTTGTTATTTTATAAACATATGTTTAAAGGAAAATGATAGTATGACTATCAAATATGGTCACCAAACATGCCCACTCATATATTTTTAATTTTTTCTATTTATTTTATTTTTTCTTAATGATTAAGGATATGACTATTAGTGAGTTTATATATTTTTAATTTTTTTCTTAATTGTTAAGGATGTTTAAAAAAATATTTAATATACTAGTGTACACATTTGGTAGTCACCCTAGCATTGTCTATATTTAAAACGCTTTTAAACTTTATTACGATAGTTTTTATATAGGTAAAAAAGATAGCATTAACACAAAATTTAATCTGGTATTTTTTAAAAAATAAAATTTTAATTTTTTAAGTGCATAAATTACATCTTATAAATTTACCAAACATATTATTTTTTCAAAATATTTAAATTATTTAAAACACCTCTGAAAGTTATAAACTCAAACCGAGATAGTCAATATTGCCTCTTTTGGGAACTTACATAGTCTTATTTTATCTCATCTCATTTTCAAATATCACTAAAATAGAATTACTTTTTAATTTCAAATTTTTTTTTCTAATCATTACCTAAAATACAAACACTTTATAAAATACAAACACTTTATAATATTTTATTCAACTATTTCTCTTTCTTTTTCAAAATCTAATAAAATATCTTAATTCAAAATATTTCATTATTATTCATAAATTATTTCATTTTTATTGACGGATTTTTCATATCTATCTTGGTCACCAAACGAGGATTTCGTTTGGATACTAAGAGTATCTCAGATGATTTATAAATAATAGCGAGAATAGTAATAAAGTAGCAGTAAATTATTTATAAATATTAATAAATAATAATATAATAATAATAAAATAATTTAAAATATCTAAAAACAATTATACTACAAGAGCATTGACAATGATATAACCAAATGCAAATGCAAAATCACACGCTTTCGAGGTTGCCTTTGTCATTTAAGAAAGAATCACACATTGGATTATGCATCTTTTAACAAAAATATTAATAATGTTTTATTTTATTATCATTATTAGTTATTTTTCCTAAAATTAGTTTTTTTATATATTTTGCAATTAAAACCCACTATTATTTTTTTTTTTATTTCCCAATTAAAAGTATTGGGTGAAAGAGAGTAAGTAGTAGGAAAGAGAAAAAAAGTAGTGAAATAAAGGATGAATGGTAGACAGTAAAGCTGTAAATATGTAGAAATAATGTTAATAGTAAGCAAAAAATTTGCAAATAGAAAAAATGAGATTGTTAACTAAATATGTATTTACATTGAGAAAAACTTAGAACTAGTCGAGTGACAAATAGAATCTCAACAATATGAGATATATATATATATATGTCTTATGGTGGGTGCTAGTCTACTATAAGTTTTTTCTTTTGTTCATTCTGCATTCTCTTCTTCATATTAAGTATTTAGGGAATATATGATCTAGTTTGCAATTTCTATATGCTCAATGCAAAAATTGATCTTCCTTTCTTCCAGGGTCCCCAAAATTATAATTTCCTTATGTAAATTGATCGAGTAGTACTATTGTATTGTGGCGATGACCACATATGATCCCGCCGTTGGACCCGTAGTCCAACAGCGGGGTCAGCCCATACGTCTTTTCAATCATCGAGTCGTTTCTTTACTATTCCCATCAACATTTTGTTAGTTGCCTCGACTTGTTTGTTGGACTATGAGTGCTCCAGGGACGAGTATCTAAATTCTATCCCCAAGTCTCAGCACCAGTTTCAGTAGTTATCAGAGTCGAACTGCCTCCCATTATCCGAGATGATTGTGTGCAGGAAGTCGAACCTGCAAATTATCGATTTCCACAGGAATCACGTAATATTGCCAGCAGTGATGGTGGTAAAGCTTCTGCCTCAGCCCATTTGGTGAAGTAGTCAACCGCCACCACTACAAATTTGACCCCTCATTTTCCCGGGAGAAGGGGGCTAACCAGATCGACACCCCACTGAGCAAACGGCTAAGGTGAGGTGATCGATGTCAGCTTCTCCGACGGGCAATGGGGAATTTGGGCGTATTCTTGACATTTTTTACACTTCCGAGTATAGCTTTTGGCGTCTCGAAGAGGTTGGGGCCAGTAGTAACCCGCTCTCGTCACTTTCCCGGCTAGTGCCCGTCCTCTCGAATGGTTCTCGCAGATTCCCTCATGTATTTCTGGTAACACTTATTGCGCTTTTTCCGGAGAGATACATCTCAGGAAAGGAGATGAGTGTCCATGCCGATACAGGACTCCCTCGATCATGGTGTAGTGCACCTCTCTATTCTTGATTTTTCTTGTCTCCTGCCAATCTTCAGGCATTTCACCAGTTTCCAAATACTTGATTATGCTTGCTACCCAGTCTGGGATCCCAAGTTGTATTGTCATGACCTCAATCCCCACAACGGGCACTTCTACTGTCTTAACCACCGTGTTATCCAGCAAGGTTGAGCCTTCCTGCCAGGACATTGTGTGTGCCAGTTTGTCAACCTTCTGATTTTCCATCCTCAGTATTTGCTGAATTTGGAAATATTTGAAGTGAAGCCGCTCTACCTCTACCAATGCAAGGTATCTCCTTAACTTCTCGACCTTGACGGTGAACTCTCCCAATACTTGGTTCAATACCACTTGGAAGTCAGCCCATACTTAGATTTCGGCAGCTCCTAAGGCTCTAGCCACCTGTAATCCTGGAGCAGTGCTTCGTACTCTGCTTCATTATTAGTTGTCTTTAAAGTGAGTTTAACACCATAATTGTGCTCTTCCCCCTTGCGAGTCACGATGTGCACCCCTACTCCCCCTGCCCGGCAAGATGAGTCGTCGACAAATACTTGCTAAGGTTTTGTAGGGCGTGTACCATCGCCCACTGCTGGGAATCCGGTAAACTCGGCGATGAAGTCTGCCAATACCTGCCCCTTCACGGTAGTTCAAGGAGCGTATTTGATATTGAACTCGCTTAATTCCACTGCCTAGTTCATAAGATGTTTTGAAGCATGTGGCCGTTGCAATACCGTCTTCAGAGGAGTCTTTATGAGGACTCGCACAGGGTGAGCCTGAAAGTAAAGGCATAATTTTCGCGTGGTTGCTACTAATGCAAAGGCTAACTGCTCTATACGGGGGTATTGGACTTTGGCTCCTCGGTACACCCGGCTGACATAATATGCCAACTTTTGGATCCCTTCTTCCTCGCGTACTAGTACTGAGAAAGCCGCCTCGGGGGAGATGGCCAAGTATAGGGTAAGCGTTTCCCCGCACCTGGGTTGGCTAAGTAGCTGGGGGCTCGTGAGGTATTCCTTGAGGGTTCCGAATGCTTGGTCACACTCGTCATCCCACATTTTTGCTTTTCGCAAGACCTTGAAGAACGGTAGGCATTTGTTAGTCAATCTCGAGACAAACCTGCCGAGCGCGGCAATTCACCTAGCTAACCTCTACACTTCGTTTATGCTTCGGGATGGAGCCACACTGAGGATAGCGTCTACCTTCTCATGATTGGCTTTAATACCTCGCTCAGACATCATGACCCCTAGGAATTTTCCCAACCCGACGTCACAGGCGCACTTTGCTAGATTCAGCTTCATTTGATATCGCGCAATATCGCAAAAGGCTCCCTCAGGTCATCCAGATGTTGTCTTAAGGTCCCGCTTTTGACCAATAGGTCGTCCATGTAGACTTCTATATTCCGTCCTATTTGATCTTTGAACATTCGATTGACTGGCCGCTGGTAGGTGGCCCCTACATTCTTTAGCTCAAACTGCATCGCCTTGCAGCAGTATAGACCTCGGTCCATGATGAACGAGGTCTTTTCCTTGTCTTCAGGCTTCATGCAGATTTGGATGTACCCATAGTAGGCGTCTATGAAGCTGAGCATATGATGACCCGCCGTAGAGTCAACGATGAGGTCAATCCAAGGAAGCGGGAAACTGTCCTTTGGCCAAGCTTTGTTGAGGTCATTGAAAACAATGCACATCCTTTATTTTCCACTTGACTTCTTAACCAACACCATGTTTGACAACCACTCTGGGTAATGGGCTTCCCGGATAAACCCCTCCTTCAGCAGTCTTTCCACCTCTTCAGCTATAGCGGAGTTCTTCTCTTCGCTGACGCTTCAACGCTTCTACCGCACTCCTTGGGTTTTGGGTCTACATTTAATCTATGGTACATGATCTCAGGGGAAGTCCCAAGCATGTCTCCATGATTGCCTACAAACACATCCATGTGCTCAGCAAGGAGTTGTCACATGGCGTCTTGAGCTTCCTATGCCATCCCCCCTCCTAGCGCCGTCATGGCTTCTGGCAGGCTTGGGTGAAGGAGGATAAGTTCCAGTTGCCTGATTGGCTCGGCCTTACGGAGCTCTCATTTGTCTCCAATCTTGCTCACAACCTCCACGTGATTGGGGATTGGAAGCTGTGTGCTGACCTCCTCCGCCGCTTGTCGCGTTCTGTCGTTTGTTTGGCCTTCTTCTGCTGTAATTCTCTCGTTCCAGTGCGTCTGGTCCTCCATTTGCGCTACTTCCCTATCTCAAGTTGGTTCATCAATCCTCTGAGTTACCTGGAATGGGTTGCCTCAGATGTACAAAGGACACGTAAGATCTCACTCGATCCCACAGACAGTGCCAATTTGATGTCGTGTTTTGCTCACCCTTGGGCCAGGTTCCAATAACTCAGGTCTTCACAATGGGCCCTACAAAGAGAAGAACGTATGCGGCTTTGAGAGGGCGGCCTAGAGGCCCGAGAGACTCTAATGCCAAAATCAGTAAGTGTTTTTGGAATGTAGTAAATAAATAAGAGAGTTTAAGGATTCGAGAGATCTTCCTCGTATCTAAGATCAGCTATTTATACTAGGAGTTCAGGGAGCAGGTCATGCCCATCGCTATGACATCCAGAGTCCCCGTACTATTCATTTTGTTAGAACCTTTAAATATGGCATGACTTCATGTTGACTTCATAATTGTGAATATAACTTGATTCACAGTGATAAGTGTGATTTTTATATGATTTTTATTACTCTTTTATTTATGGAAAGTGTCATTTTTCCTCCAATATTATTGATTTTATTTTATTTCTATATATTTTTCTTTATTTTTTTGGATTTGAATGAATGAAAAGATTTAGTACCAAAGGAGAGCATTTTGGTACAAAAGAGAAGGCGTGACCCGAACTCACGACCAGAATTAGGGGCGAAGACTTGGCACCAATATATTTTACCTTTTGGGCGCGAAGGCCTGGTACAAGGCTCTGGGCGATTAAATTGGGCGACTAGTCTAATTGACAAACTTAAAAGATCAACCTAAACGACATCGTGGACAACAACTAGAAAAGGCAAGAGGAGTGTTTCATCCCAGTCAGGAGTCTTTCCACTCGGTAGGCAAAGAGAGGGTTGTGTGGTCTTTGTGACCACCACGCCCATTCGGTTATGACCTCCACGCTAGTTATATTCAGTGCACACGACATCTACCAAGTGCGACCCTTCCAAGTTCGACAATTCAAGTCGCATATCACTAAATCTTTCATTTTAGATAATTATATTATTCTTGGGATAATTTCCTTTTTTGTTAACATTTATCTTTAAAAACTATTTTCCAGATCTTTAGGCTAGATTGTAGCCGCAATTATCAATTATCTTATTTCTGGATTTGAGTTTTAACATCAATTTAATCTCGTCTTGTGGGATGAATAGGGGAGTTAGTCTAAGCTTTTTAGAGTCTGAGTTTTAGAGTCTAATATTATTCTAGAGTTTATTCTTTAAGTTGTTTTTTAGGAGGTGGATCTAGAGGGCAGAGGCGAGACTCACATGCTTTATCAACCGACTCCAACAAAAAACACTAGTTTTATTATTTCTCTTTTCAATTTCATTATGAACTAATTTTCTTTTCTAGAATTTTGATGTATCCTAGCATTGAACACACAATTTATATTCTAAGTTATTTTATTTTTAATATTTTCATGATTGAGTGTTTATTCCTTATTCTTAATGCTTGCAATTTTCTAGCTAACTATTATTCGATCTATTGAATCACAATGAGACCGATAGGTGATTTGTGATTAAAGCTCTAGGATTAAGCACCATTAGTTGAGCGAAAGTAAAGATGCTTTACAGCGACTAGTGTGATTTTCATGAAAAATTCAAAAAACTTAATGAGTCTCTAATTAATTAAATTCACATAGAGATATGGGGTTATTAATTAGAGATATTTTTTGTATTATTCGAGAGAAAGTATTGAATAGTTAAGGGATTTTTATCTTAATATTGAATATTTGGTATTATTATCTTTAAAATCTTAATTTTAATGCTCTTTTCTTCAGTTTAATTTAGATAATTCATTCTTCAAATTACGGTTTTCCAAATAATAATTAATTTAGTCAATTTCAATACTCAAGAGTATAATTATCCCATATGGGCTCGATATCCATTTTATTCAAAACCCTTTACTACTTGTTACGATTCTGTACACTTGCAGATATATTATGCGAACAGGTTTTTGGCGCCATTCTGAGGAATACTTGTTTGTTATTGATATTGATAATAGCTAGATTTTTACTACTTTGGATTTTATTTTATTTTAAAAAATTGGTTTAAATTAGATCTCAGTTTGGTTTTTCTTTTCAGGAATCAGAAGTGCATGCCCTGATCTAAATCATTAGAGCATACAATTTTCAATCCCGAGATTGAAAGAACCTTACATCGGATCAATAAAGAGAAGAAGAAAAAAGGCGCCACCTCCAATTTTAATATGGCTGACCAAGAGCACAAGGTGTTAAAAAACTATGCTATGCGCTAGGTCAATGGGGCGACATATAGTACAAGGCAGCCAACTATTCAAGCCAATAACTTCGAGATCAAGCTAGCCATCATTCAAATGATTCAACAAACTATCCAGTTTAGGGGGCTGTCACAAGAGGATCTTAATGTCCATATTGCCAATTCGCTATAAATTTTTTATACTTTTAAACATAATGGAGTGACAGATGATGTGATTCGATTGAAACTTTTTCCTTTTTCACTTAGGGAAAAAGCAAAAACTTAGTTGAATTCTTTGCTACCCGGCATCATCACCACCTAGGAGGAGTTGACACAAAGATTCTTAGCAAAATATTTCCCTCCAACCAAGACAGTGACGTTAAGGAATGATATTATTACATTCGCCAAAATTGAGGGTGAATCATTATATGAGGCATGCGAGAGATACAAGGACTTATTGTGCAAGTGTCCACATCATGACCTCCCATCCTGGCTTCAAGAACAGACATTTTACAATGGTTTGGGACCCACCAATCGATCTATGGTTTATGCAGCCATGGGAGGAGCATTAATGAGTACATGAAGCCGCATATGAACTTCTGAAAGAATTCGCATCCAAAAACTATCAATGGTCTGCGGAGAGAGCAATGCCAAGAAAGGCGGCTGGAGTTTTTGAACTTGATTCTATTATCCCACTGCCGGTGCAGATAGCAAATTTTTTACAACAACTAGGTAAGATGAACGTTAATACTATTCAAATTAATGTTGTTTGTGATCATTGCGCATGAAATCATTCAAGTGTAGATTTCCTAGTGGGGACTCCTTTTGTCCAACCGAGTCATGAACAATCCCATTATGTGTCCAGTTTTCAACATCAAAACAATCTTACATTCAATCCTGGATAGAGAAATCACCCTAACTTTTAATGGAGTAATAATCAAGGACCGGTTAGACCATCTCAACAGTTTCCACAACAAGAAAAGAAGCCAGCACTTGAGGATATGTTTATACAGTACATGTAAAAGACTGATATGGTGATCCAAAACAACTAGGCATCAATCCACAATCTTGAGGTGCAAATCGGTCAGCTCTCAAACATGCTTACCGAGAGGACAACAAGGACTTTACCGAGCAACATTGCGACCAATCCGAATGAACATGTCAAAGCCATAACATTCAGAAGTGGGCGGACATATGACCAGCCACAAATGGTAAATACTGAGCTAGATGCAGAAGCTCCCGAAAATGTGGAGACCGAGAAGAAGGAAACCGAGTACGAGGAGAAAGAAACAGAGCGGGAGGTGATTGACCAGCAAGCTGAAATGACTAAGGAGAATAAAGGGGCTGTAAAATCCTAGAAATCCAGGGGGTTTATATCTAAAACTTATTCTCCTTCAATTTATGATCCACCAATTATTTTTTCGCAAATATTAAGAAAAAATAAGATTGATAATCAATTCTCTAAATTTCTGAGTATATTTAAGCAACTACATATTAATATTCCTCTCATTGAAACTTTAGAGCAAACGCCTAAATATGCAAAAATTTTTAAGGATATATTATCAAACAAGAGAAAGTTGGAGGAGCATAAGACTGTAATGCTAACCGAAGAGAGCAGTGCAATTTTACAAAAGAAGTTGCCGCCTAAGTCCAAAGATCCGGGGAGTTTCATGATCCCTTGCACTATAGGAAATTCATATTTTGATAAAGCTTTATGTGAGTTAAGGGAAAGTATTAATCTAATGCCTCTCTCCCGTTTTCAGGAAACTAGGTCTTGGAGAAGCAAAGCCGACCACCATCTCTCTACAGTTGGTGGACAGAACTATTAAATACCTGAGAGGATTTATTGAGGACGTACTAGTGAAAGTTGATAAGTTCATCTTCTAGGCCAACTTCATTGTACTCGATATGGAGGAGGACGAGGAGATCCCTTTGATACTAGGCCGACCTTTCCTGGCGACGGGGAGAACTTTAATTGATGTCCAACAAGGGAAACTCGTTTTGAGAGTCGGCGAGGAGCAGGTCACTTTTGATATATTTAAATCTATGGAATTATCTTCTGAGGTACATTCTTATTTTTAAATAAGCAACCGAGAAGTGGTCCAGGCTGACGAGACTTATGGAGTTGAATTTTCAAAGCTACCACATGAGGTATGTCTTACTCTATCTACATCTATTGAATCCAAAGATGAAGAGGTTAGGGAGTATGAGAAATATCTGGAAGCTGCACCATACTTTTCTCCTTCAATAAAACCGAAAGTGGAAGAACTAAACTCATCTAGGCCGACATCCCCAATTAAGGAAACACCCAAGCTTGAACTCAAACCGCTTCTATCATATTTAATATATGCTTTCTTTGACCAGGACTCTACTTTTCCAATTATTATTAACAGTTCCTTGAGTGATGTAGAGGAAGAGAACTTGTTAAGAGTCTTGCAGGAACACAAAATGGCCTTGGTTGGACCATCTCGGATATCAAATGAATTAGTCCTTCAATTTGCATACACAAGATTTTAATAGAAGATAATTTTAAACCAATCTTCCAACCCCAGAGGAGACTGAATGCATCAATGCAAGAAATGGTGCATAAATAAGTATTGAAGTTTTTAGATGCCAGGATCATTTATCCAATCTCAGATAGTGCATGGGTAAGTCCAGTACAAGTCTTCCCAAAGAAAGGAGGGATAACCGGGATCAAGAATGACAATAATGAACTCATACCGACGAGGATGGTCACAGGATGGCGAGTATGCATAGACTATCAAAGACTGAATGATGTAGCTCAAAAAGACCATTTTTCCTAGAAAGACTTGCCGGCCACGCTTACTACTGTTTTCTAGATGGATATTCCGGTTACAATAAAATAGCCACTGCACCCGAGGATCAAGAGAAGACTACTTTCACCTTTTCTTATGACACTTTTGCATATAGGCTCATTCCTTTTGGTCTTTGCAATGTGCTAGTCACTTTTCAAAGATGCATAATGTCCATCTTCTCGTACATGGCGGAAAAAGTTTTAGAAGTCTTCATGGATGACTTCTCTATTTTTGGCCATTCTTGTGATAATTCTAATTTATATTTAGTTTTGCAGAGATGCAAGGGGAAAAATCTTGTTTTAAACTGGAAAAAATGCCACTTTATAGTCGAGGATGGAATAGTGCTCGGCCACCGCATTTCCCTCAAGGGAATTGAGGTCGACCGAGCAAAGATAGAAGTTATTGACAAATTCCCACCACCGACCAAAGTGAAGGCGTAAGGAGCTTCTTGGGTCACACCGTGTTCTATCATTGATTTATCAAGGATTTTTCCCAAATTACTAAACCTCTTTGCACTCTGTTGATTAAAGATACTCGTTTTGAATTTTCTGATGAATGCTTGCATGCTTTTGAAATTTACCTTTTATTGTATCACTGGATTGGAATTTAACTTTTGAGTAATGTGTGATGCTAGTGATTATGCTATAAAGGTTGTTTTGGGTAGAGAAAAGATAAAAATTCTCATGTTATTTATTATGCAAGTCGAACCCTAACAGAAGCTCAACTTAATTATGCTACCACTGAAAAAGAATTGTTAGCAGTTGTGTTTGCTTTTGATAAATTTTGTTCTTGTTTGATAGCTTCAAAGATGGTTATCTACACCGATCACTCGGCTCTTAAATAATTGTTGTTGAAGACGGATGCCAAACCAAGACTGTTAAGATGGATTTTGCTACTACAAAAGTTCGATTTGGAAATAAAAGATAAGAAATGTACTAAGAATGTAGTGGCCGACCACTTATCTAGTCTTGAGCTTAAAGAGGCAGCTGGCAAGGAGAAAATTCTAATAAATGAAACCTTTTCAGACGAGCAATTAATGGCTATACAAGTCAATCCATGGTATGTGGACATGGTAAATTATTTAGTGTCCAGAATTCTACCGGCCGAGATGACATATCAACAAAAGAAGAAATTCTTCTTCAACTTGAAATAATATTTTTGGGAGGAACTTTTCCTATACCGGCACTGCGTAAACCAGATAATCAGAAGATAAGTGCCCGAGGAAGAAATGAGAGCATACTCAAACACTACCACTATTTGGAAGCAGGCAGCTACTTTGGTGGAGCAAAACAACAACGAAAGTTTTACAATGCAACTTTTATTGACCGACTATTTTCAAAGACTCTTTTAATTTTATGAATTTATGTGATCATTGTCAAAGGGTTGGCAACAATTCTAGGAAACATGAGATGCCTTTAAACAATATTTTAGTGATTGAATTATTTGATGTTTGGGGTATAGATTTCATGGGTCTTTTTCCATCCTTATATTCTAATAAATTTATTTTGGTGGCTATAGATTATGTCTCCAAATGGGTGGAAGCAGTCGCCTTGCCAACCAATGATGCGAGGGTTGTAGTGAATTTCCTACGGAAGAACATCTTTTCCTGATTTGGCACTCCGAGCCATAATCAGTGATGGCAGGAAGCATTTTTGCAATCGCCAATTTGAAGCGCTACTAACTAAGTATGAAGTTACCCATCACGTGGCGACACCATACCATCCTTAAACTTAAGCTCATACTGGAGAAGACCATGAGCATCTCTTGGACAGACTGGGCTAGCAGGTTAGATGATGCGCTGTGGGCTTATCGGACAGCGCGCATTCAAAATACAGATTGGGACGTCTCCTTATTGGTTCATTTATGGAAAATCCTGTCATCTACCCGTGGAACTAGAACACAGAGCCTATTGGGCGACGAGGACATTGAACTTTGATTTACAAGCAGCTGGTGAGAAGAGAATACTGCAGATCAACGAGATGGATGAATTCCACAATGATGTTTATGAGAATGCTCGGATTTACAAAGATAAAACTAAAAGATGGCACGATAAGCATATTCTAAGGAGGGAATTTGAAGTCAGGCAGAAAGTTCTATTATTTAACTCAATATTTCGACTCTTCCCAAGAAAGCTGCATTCTCGGTGATCAGGACCGTTTGTGGTGACCCATGCCTTTCCCTATAGGACGGTTGAAGTCCATCATGAGAAAAAAAAAAAGCACATTTTAAGTAAATAGACAGAGATGAAAACCCTATATGGATGGAGATTTTGACTCGAAAAAGTGTTCCATCGATCTCGCTAGTAATAAATGATGAGAGGACAATGTCTAGCTATAGACTCTAAATAAAGCATTTTTGGGAGGCAACCCAGGTTTTTTATTTGATTTTCTTTGTTTAATTTTATTCTTTTGCTTTCATCTTGTAGGAACAAAGAGGTGAGGAGATCTCCAAGGAGTACACGGCTACACCTTCATGCCAAATATTCAATTTACAGAACTAGAAAAATCAGGGGAGTATCTCTTATCTTCTCTCACTCTTTGTTTTAGTTTTTCTCCATTTTTTCCATTGAGGACAATGTGATATTTAAGTTTGGGGGGGAAAGGATATTATTTTATTCCAAAATAGTAATAATAATAATAATAATAATAATAACAATATGGTTTGATGAATAAAAAACCTATGATAAGAATATGATTGAAATGGATTATAATTTTTAGGAAAAATTCTCATTTCTTAGATCTAGTTATTAATTCCTTACTTGATCTTACTTAATTTGATATTTTCTATGTTCAATGAATATTTTTTATGGTCATTAATCATTTTGAGTACCTAGAGAAATTTTATGTGAATTTGTATAGTCTCAACTTGTTCTAGAATTTGTTTGATTACACTTGAGGTAAAATCCTAGACAGAATATTACTGGGGAAATGATTAAGGCATTCTTTGGACAGATTGTGCCTTTTCAAGCTTACCCATATATTATCTTTATCCCTAACCACCCCTTTGAGCTTTATTGAATTATATCTTGGCCTTATATTTTTCTTTCTTGTAAACCTCATATTCCCTACCCTATTTGAGTTTAAACATTGATTTACTTACCTTTCAAGATAACTAAGTTTACACAAAATCATAGACTCACAAGAGCATGAAAGGCAAGAGAGGCAGAAGTTCTATAAGTAAAGTTAATTATAGCAAGATTATCAAAATCATAAGCTTGTGGGTGTGAAAAGTCAACTCGTCTACTGTGTGGCCAACAAGAAAAGGCCGACGAGAGTCATCCACAAAAGCAGTTGAAAAGGTATGGAATATTTCCATGAAAAAGAAAAAGAAAATGTCCGACTTGCCGAATAGGGGGCTAAAGAGAGAGACTTGAAACTATAATAAAGAGAGGTATGTTGAGAGATTTACAATGGTTGAAAAGAGATGTTAGAAGTGAGATGCTCTATTTGTTCTATTAGTGTTCAAACTTAAGTTCTCTTGCTTTATTTGAATCCTACATTTTCTTTGTAGCCCTCACCCTAGCCTTACATTACAAGCTTAATAATGACCTATTGATCCCTGGTGATAGTTTATGTTCTACATTAATGGAGAGTGATTTGAAAAGCAAGCCTATGGAGTGTTTAGAGATCCATTATTTATTTACTTGTTTGCATAAAACTATCCAATTAGCTAATGATGAAGTGAGAGTGATAGGTATGCTTGAATGTGGAGATGGATTATGTAGTGGGATTGAGTTTTGAATTAACTTTTGGACTTAATTGATCTTGAATGATTCCTTTAAATTATAGACTTTAGACAATCTTTAAGGCAATAACTTTTATGAATCAAAACAATGCTTGTTTTAATTGTCTTTCTTTTCTTCTTTTCTCAAGGGCGAGCAAAGCTTAAGTTTGGGGGTATTTAATAAGTGTGATTTTTTTATGATTTGTATTACTCTTTTATTTATGAAAAATGTTACTTTTCCTTCAATATTATTGATTTTATTTTATTTATATATATTTTTCTTTATTTTCTTGGATTTGAAAGAATGAGAAAATTTAGTGCGAAATGAGAGCATTTTGGTACAAAAGAGAAGGCGCGACTAGAACTCGCAACTAGAATTCATGACCAAAATTTGGAGCAAAGACTTGGCGCCAATATATTCTACCTTCTGGGAGCAAAGACCTGGGCACGAATACTTGGCGAAAAACGTTCCGGGTGGTTAGACTGGATGACTAGTATAACCGACCAACTTAAAAGACCAACCTAAATGACATCGTGGGCAACAACTAAAAAATGCGAGAGGAGTATTTCATCCCGGTCGGAAATCTTTTCACTCGGTAGGCAAGGAGAGGGCTGTATGATCTTTGTGACCTCCACGTCCGTTTGTTTGTGACCTCCATGCCAGTTATATTCAACGCACACGGCATCTACCCGGTAGGACCCTTCAAAGTTCCGCAATCAATCTACTAACCATGAAATCCTCCTGAGCTCCGCAATTCAAGCCGCATATAACTAGTCTGGTTTGGCTGCAAAGGTACTCTCAAGTACTCTCAAGCACTCTCACTACTATTTTTTACTTTATATTACTTTTCATCTACTGTTTCTACTATTCATTACTTTTCATCTACTTTTTACTACTATTCAATATTCTATTATTACTTTTTCATTACTATTCACAAATATTCTCAAACACTTTTACTACCCAAACCAGGCTAAATCTTCCATTTTAGATAACTTCGTTATTCTTGGGATAATTTCTTTTTTTGTTAACATTTATCTTTAGAAACTATTTTCTAGATCTTTAGGCTAGATTGTAGCCGCAATTATCTTGTTTCTAGATTTGAGTTTTGACATCTATTTAATCCCGTCATATGGGATGAATAAGGGAGTTAGTCTAAGCTTTTTAGAGTTTGAGTTTTAGGATAAGTTTGGGGGGTGAGATGAGAATTTTGTGTTTTGTTTTAAAGTTTAAAATATTATTTTTTAGTTTTGAGATTTGAAAAAATTGAATTGAAATTTAAAAAAGTTATATTGGGATTTGAAAAAGTTGAATTGTTTATTATATTTTGTATGGGGATTTAAAAAAGTGTAATGATGAGATAAGATGAAGATGAGAAATCTCATCTTGTCTTTGCCTCCAAACCTATCCTAGAGTCTAATATTATTCCAGAGTTTATTCTTGAAGTTTCTTTCGAGGAGGTGGATCTGGAGGGCAAAAGCGAGAGCCACATGCTTCATCAACCGACTCCAACGAAGGACACTAGTTTTATTATTTTTCTTTTCAATTTCATTATGAACTAATTTTCTTTTCTAGAACTTTGATATAGCCTAGCATTAAACACACAATTTAGATTCTAAGTTATTTTATTTTCAATATTTCCATGAATGAGTGTTTATTCCTTGTTTTTAATGCTTGCAAGTTTCTAACTAACTATTGTTCGATCTATTAAATTGCAATGAGACCGAGAGGTGATTTATGATTAGAGCTCTAGGATTAAGTATCATTAGTTGAGCAAAAGTATAGATGCTTTACTGCGACTGGTATGATTTTTAAGAAAAAATCAAAGAACTTAATGAGTCTCCAATTAGTTAAATTCATATAGAGATATGAGGTTATTAATTGGAGATATTTTTGGTATTATTCAAGAGAAAATATTAAATAGTTAAGAGATTTTTATCATCAACTTGGGATAATTGGAATTCTATAACAAGGAAGACTAAATTGTGTAGGATTTGCTAGGTGAAATCAAATGTTCTAGATCTATTCTTATTATCTTTAAAATCTTAATTTTAATGCTCTTTTCTTAAGTTTAATTTAGATAATCCATTCTTCAAATTACGGTTTTTCAAATAGTAATTAATTTAGTCAATTTCAATACTCAATAGCATAATTATTTCATGTGGGTTGAATATCCATTTTATTCAAAACACTTTTCTACTTGTTACGATTCTGTATACTTGTAGATATTTTATGTGATCACACAACGTCATTAATACAGGGTAGCTCCCTAAGCCTCAACTCGATTTATGGGAACCATTGATGCTCTGATGCTGATGAATCGAGGGTCCTCCATGTTTTCCGTGTACCCCATGCATACTCTGTTCTCGAGGGAGGCCGCCGATGCATCAGGTTGAGCTATCAACTTGTCGACCAGACGGCGCCTCTCATTGGTTCACGGTTTGCTTCAAGTAAGATCCTCTTTGGGCTGGGCTTCTGGGCCGAAGTCCTATGGGCCTTTCCAGAGGGGAGAATTCTCCTCACACTTTCATCACTTCTTCTTCACTCTTCAGTTATAACCCTATGCGCGGCTCCCCCCCCCCCCCCCCCCCCCCCCCCCCCCCCCCCCCCCCCCCCCNCTATGGCCTATCTCTCTATCTTCCCTTCGTTGTCTATATCTCTTCTCCCATGATCACATCGTGTTCTATGTGATGTCGAGATGATGACAACACGGGCCATGCATCCCAACGATAAATGTTCGAGTGTGTGCAATACGCAAAAAGTGCATAACAAAATGCAGCAAATAATATAAATAAGTCAACCATATACCAGAATTTGTTTAATACAAATATCCAAAAATAAAGCATTTTAAAAGTAATACAATTGTCTCATAAAATATAATACAAAAGTTGAAAATACAAATACAAATGATCCCAGATAACTCCTCCTCAGGCTCAGCATGTGCATCATCAACATCAAAATCTACGATACCATAAACAGTACCGCAGATAAGTTATAATCCAAACAACCCTGAGATAAAAACACATTAATGCTACCAACCAACATGCATGCATATGATGAAATATGCATTAAGTCCAAAACATCATTTTTCTCGAAAATAAATGTTTTTCCAACGCACGCCAAAATCCCATTTTGGCCCAAAACATTTCCATCAAGACATTTTCCATCATTTTCCCTGAAAATGGGCCAAAACAATAATCTATCATTTTCCTAGAAAATGACTCACACAATCTTTTATCCATAGCACGCAATTTTCTCAGAAAATAGCCATTAATCAATTTTTATCCGTATGCACCATGATCTCCCCTAGGGATCATCCGCACACCCTGGCTCCCTTCGCCACACCACAGGTAACGACCGTGCATGTGACTTCGTAACGAGCGATGCCCAGTTCCGCACCCAGTGCGTTCATGGCCAAGCATCCTCTAGCCCCCGCCAGCAGAGGGGCCATGGAGTCAGCACGAGGGCGTTACCATCCCGTCAGATCCCGTTGTCACCCGGCGACAACCCAGGGGACGTCACTCAGTATATTCCCTTCCCGAGTGACCAGAGGAGCTCCACCGAGATAATACACCATCTCAGCTTGGGGTCATGATACACACGCACCCAAAATCCTTTCCACATGAAAATTTAGTTTTTAAATATCCACATGAACATGAATGCAATTACACGAAAACTAGTTTTCATTTATAAACATAAACATGCGTGCAAATATGCAATGTACAGGACACGACACACATATCCAACAACCAACAAATCCCTGCATATCCAAACACACAACAACTCCATCCTCTAATCCACCGACCTCCTTACTCCTCGGACTCAGTCCGGCACAACCAACCAGAACATAGTAAAATGAGTTAGTGCAAAATTATATTTAAATCTCAAAAGTTATTTGAAAAAATACTTACAGCGCTTTAAAATAATTTTTGAAGAATCCCGGAGGTGCTAAGAGTGGGAACACAGCAACGGAATAGTGCAAAATGCACTAAGACCGTGGGTCTCAAAAACCCACTTTCAAAGGGGAGCTACGGGAGGCTTGGGTTGGTCATGGAGGGGCTCATGGAGGTCAGTGGAGCAAAAGGTGGTGTCTAGTGGCCGTGGGTGGCGGCACACAGAGGAGATCGACCCACATTGAGGAAAATAGGCCATGGGAGAGTGAGGGAAGGTGGAGCCACCGCTGGGGGTGGGGATGTCAGGGGAGACTCGCCGGGGAGAGTGGGAGTTAATGGCGTTGGTGTGGTGGCTAAGCTACGACAGATGGCGGCGGTGTGGAAGAAAAGCTGTGGAACATGGTGAGTTTTCGTGGGAGCACACGGCGACGAGTTAGGGATAAACTTGGTGAGGGATGATGGCCGATGGGAGGGGAAGTCGTGGTGGTGGTGGTGGCACTGTTGGGCGGCGCAGAAAATTTTGAAACCACGAGAGCTAAACACGGCCAAGAGAGAGAAAGAGGGAGCGTGGGAGGTGGTGGCTGGGGTGGGTGAGCTTGCCGGAGTGTGGGGGAGATCAAGGGCTGGGCAGTGTCGCCGGACGGTGGCGAACAGCAATGCTGGGGGCTGAGGAAGAAACGGACGGTGTAGAGAAAGAGAGATTTGTCACGCAGGCTATGAGCAGGGGAGGAGAAATGGGGGAAAAGAAAAGAAAGAAGAGAAAAAGAAAAGAGTAAAGAGAAAACAGAAAAGAGGAAAAGAAAATTGAAGAAAAAGAAATGAAATCCAATCCTCACAACTTGGGTCACAAAATTGATCTAACGAAAATTATTTCAAAATAATAAGTTTAATAAAATAATTCAAACGCAGTGAATATCTTAAATAAAATAATAATAAAAGCCATCAACAATAATAATTTTAAAACCCATAAACAAACTAATTTAAATTAAAAATCAATTTAAATGTAAAACAATAATTACTATTAAGAAAGCATATCAAAAATAATTTTCACAACTTAAAACTATTATAAAATAATATATCATAACTCCCAAATTTTTAAAACAAGAGAACCAATATTTAGATCAATTAAAATAATCATTCAATTAAAATACACTAAATACGGGGTGTTACATTCTATCTCTCTACCTCTTTTTTTTTTTTTATTGTTTATTTGCTCATAAAATTTTACAGGGTCTCGAGGTTAACGATTCAACAAAGCTGTAAGAACTAAGTCTTGTGATGATAATTCTATGGAGTGTTATCATGGTATCAGGGTGAGTTTTTTTAAATGTTGTGAATTTGTGCACTAACTTGATTTCAACGTGCAAATGAAAAGAGAAATTAATCTATTTCGTGATGTTTTGTGAATCTGTGTACATTGGGCTTGATGCTTTGTGAATCTGTGTAGAATCTAGATGGGTATATGTTTTGGGAATCTTGAAAATGGGTAGATTCTTATCGTGGCTTTTGTGAATTTGGTTGTGATATTGCATACTAAGTAGTATGGTCTGGAAAATCATATGGATTATCAGTGGAGATGTTTTTGTGTATTAATTATAATCTGCCTAGCTATTTTAATTAAAATTAATCTTAGCAGATTTCACCACTTTGTCGAATTTGGCATGTAGTTCTAGTTTTTATTTGAGCCAATATTTATGTTTTGAGCTTTTGGGGCAGTTTTTGTTTTGCATGTTGAATGATTAAACTGTTATTATACTTGTAATTTTTGGAGTTGTTTTTATTTGTGTTGTGTGGTTTGGGGCTGTTTATATATTAATATGATGCAAAAGTTGAGGAAATTTTGAATTTATATATTAAACTGAAATTAAATCACTAGGCCTTGTTTGTTTTCGTGATTGAAACCTAAAACTTTGAAAACTTTGAAAACCTCCTATCTCATCATTACAACTTTCCCAAATCCCCATACAAAATAAAATAAACAATTCAACTTTTTCAAATCCCAAAACAAATATAATATTAAAAAATATATTCTAACAATACTTTATTCAACTTTTTAACTTTAATCTTAATAGCCACAACCTCAATTTAACTTTATAACAGCTATATATATATGTACTGTGTTTTTGGGACTATTTTTGTGGGGAAGTTTTGAACGACTAACCTGAACATGTGGGGTTGTTTTAGTGATTGTAAATAACTAAAACAACCCCAAGTTGAGTAAATATTTTTGTACTATTTTATTTGTGTGTTGTGTTATAGTTCTTAAATCATGAATATAATCAAAGTCATAAGTACTAGTCCTACGTCTATTCAGGGTGGTGGAACTACTACTCGGCTAATGCTTGACTAGCTTGTGGCAATAGTTGGTCCATTTAATATGCATGGTAGTTGGCTTGTTGCTGTTAAATTTTGTAACTATTCCTGTGTATGAAGAATAATGTTCTTAATGATTGTAATAACCATTGACATTTGATTTTGGTCAGGTTTAAGCTTTTCTTTCTTTGTCCTTAACATTACTTTCTTTCTTTTTTTGTTCCTTCTTGTGGATTGAGATTGTGTATTATCTTAAGAGATATGGCGTTACTATAACCTGTTGTAGCTGCAACTGTTTCCCACGTTATTATCTTAAGAGATTTATCCACACGTTATTATAACCTGACGTTATTAAGAGATTGTGTATTAGCGACAACTTTTCAATGTACTGAGACAGTTTTTGTTCATTATAACTATAGTACTATGTATGGATGTTGCTGGCTGTGCATAATATATATTCATCAAATATTTATTTGTTCATTTGAAACAACTTTCAGAAGTGGTTTAATTTGTATTTTGATCAAGCATGAAGTTAATTCTAAGGGCTCGTTTGGTCTGTGAGATGAGATTGGATGGTTTTAGATAAATTAAATAAAATATTGTTAAAATATAATTTTTTAGTATTATTATTATTTTAGAATTTAAAAAAGTTGAATTGTTTTTATATTTTGAGTAAGAATTTAAAAAAAGTTGTAATAATGAGATGAGATGAGATGAATATAAAAACATCATGACATGTGGTCATTAATTCATGACGCTTATCATATATTATCCTAATTTTCTTCATATTTACCACATTTAAATGACAAACGTCATATTTACCAACATGGCACTTTGTATTAATTAACAACTGCAAATTACATCATAGATTCAGACCAAACAATTTGGGAAATCCATTCAGGGAATGAGTCCACCAAACTATCAAATCATCTATCAAGGCCGTGCATGGTAGGTTTGGATAGTGAATGGTTGTCGGTTCATGAACGTCTAACGATCGAATTACTCGGTGGTCGTCATGCGGATTATCTTTCAGACGGAACACATGATACACAAGAATTTTTGACTAGTTGTTCGGCCCTTTAACCTCTTCTATACAAATAGCAACTTCGAAGAACGAATTATGGCGCGGAGTGCACACACATTACAGAGTCTTAAAAAACCAAGCTTTCCCTAACTTTCTAAGAACCATTTTCTTGCCATGGCAGCACCAACTCAGTCTCTGGTATTCACAGTACGAAGGTCCAAGCCCGAGTTAATTGCTCCAGCTCAGCCCACACCCCACGAGTTCAAACAACTTTCTGATATCGACGATCAAGAGACTTTACGATTTCAAATCCCGGTGATACAATTTTATAGACATGATCCCTCGATGCAAGGGAGAGACCCTGTGAAAGTCATCAGAGAGGCACTTGCTCAAACACTTGTGTTTTACTACCCATTTGCAGGTAGGATTAGAGAAGGGCCTGGAAGGAAACTTGTAGTAGAATGCACGAGTGAGGGTGTCGTATTCATCGAGGCAGATGCCGATGTTACACTTGTGCAGTTTGGTGATGCTCTTCGACCTCCATTCCCGTGCTTCGAGGAGCTTCTTTTTGACCTTCCAGGCTCTGGAGGGATTCTTCATTGCCCATTACTGCTTATTCAGGTACAAATTCTGCTAAAAAACTCGTGAATTTTTTTAGTTTTCCCCCCCTAAAGTTGATCATGTCTTGGCATCTTCATGACTTGCATGCAGGTGACGCGGCTCAAATGTGGCGGGTTCATCTTTGCAATACGCCTCAACCACACGATGAGCGATGCTGCTGGTCTGGTCCAGTTCATGACAGCCGTTGGCGAGCTGGCACGGGGGGCGCGCGCCCCTTCCGTCTTACCCGTATGGCAGAGACATCTCTTAAATGCGAGGGATCCAACGTGCTTGACATACAAGCACCGCGAGTTCGACGAGGTCATCGACACCAAGGGTGGCACCATCACCCCGCTCGAGGACATGGCTAGCCGCTCCTTCTTTTTCGGCCGTACCGAGGTGTCTGCCATCCGTAGGTTTGTGCCGCATCACTTGAGCCAGTCCACCACCTTTGAGGTAATCATGGCATGTCTTTGGCGATGCCGCACCATCGCACTCCAGTTCGACCGCAACAAGGAGGTGCGCATGATGTCCGTCGTCAACGCGCGTGGCAAGTTCAATCCTCCGTTACCGAGCGGTTACTACGGCAACGTTATTGCATACCCAGCAGCAGTCACGACTGCCGGAAAGCTGTGCGAGAACACTACTAATAATTTGGGTTATGCTTTGGAATTGGTGAGGAAGGCAAAAAGGGGAGTGAACGAGGAGTATATGCGGTCGGTGGCAGATCTAATGGTGATCAGAGGCAGGCCAGTCCTAACGGATGTGGGGTCATTCCTTGTGACGGATGTGACACGTACTGGGATTGGAAAGGTGGACTTTGGGTGGGGCAAGCCAGCTTATGGTGGGCCAGCCGAATGCCATGTGAGAAGTATTCCTAGAACGGGGAGCTTCTCTGTTCCTTGTAAGAACAGTAAGGGAGAGGAAGGGATAGCCGTGGGAGTTTGCTTGCCAGCCCCAGCAATGGNAGGATGTGGGGTCATTCCTTGTGACGGATGTGACACGTACTGGGATTGGAAAGGTGGACTTTGGGTGGGGCAAGCCAGCTTATGGTGGGCCAGCCGAATGTCATGTGAGAAGTATTCCTAGAACGGGGAGCTTCTCTGTTCCTTGTAAGAACAGTAAGGGAGAGGAAGGGATAGCCGTGGGAGTTTGCTTGCCAGCCCCAGCAATGGAAATATTCGTCAAGGAGTTGGATATCTTTCTGAAAAACATGCCGCAGAGTGGCAAGAAATCCACTTTTAATGCGTCTAAACTGTAAACCCAACTCATGATCAACGTACGGCCGTCGGAAGGCAAGTCGTTCGAACAAAAGGTGAAATTCAAAGTATCTTTTGTAGCATTCCTCATTTCATTATCAAAATCCTAGTCTTTACCGAGAATACATACCGAAAGTAGGTATGAATTTTTTAAAAATCATATAAAATTAAAAATATTAAATGGCAACGATATCCACGTAACAAAATGAAAATCGAGAAGACCATTGGACTGGAATCCCAAAGGAAGGAAGAAGGACTAAAATCTAGAAGGAAGAAAGAAGGANGTCGGAAGGCAAGTCGTTCGAACAAAAGGTGAAATTCAAAGTATCTTTTGTAGCATTCCTCATTTCATTGTCAAAATCCTAGTCTTTACCGAGAATACATACCGAAAGTAGGTATGAATTTTTTAAAAATCATATAAAATTAAAAATACTAAATGGCAACGATATCCACGTAACAAAATGAAAATCGAGAAGACCATTGGACTGGAATCCCAAAGGAAGGAAGAAGGACTAAAATCTAGAAGGAAGAAAGAAGGACTACGTGACTTTGTACATCGGACCGGAACCCAAAAGGAATGAAGAAAGAATGACTGAAAGCCAGAAGGAAGAAAGGACTGTGTGACTTGGTTCATCAGACTAAAACCGGAAGTCTGAAAAATGCCAAATCCATTTCGAAAGCTTGACTTGGTTCATCAGACTAAAACAGAGTGAAAATAAGTGGTTCGAGTGAAAATCATTTAGATTGAATAACTCTCGGTTACGAAGTATTTGAATTTTTGTTGTCCCAAACCCATGTTCTCCAAACCCAGTAAATCCCGCAAAAATGACAATAAATTCTATGTGGTAAGTTTGGTAAGGCTTAATTTTTTAGTGGTAGTTATCATTTTGGTGTTTTACCTTCCTTCTTTGCATTTCTGATTAGTTTATACTTCCCAGTAAAGACATCCACAAATTTTTGTATTTCTTAATTAAGATTGAGAAATACCAATGAGAATGGCAATGAGAAAGGTTTAATTTTTGAGTAGTAGATATCGGTGTGTTTTTTAGGGGGAATGGGACGCACCAAAAGGAAGAAAGGAAAACAACTTAGAATGAAAAGAGAGAAGACTATCGGATGAAAGGAGAGTACAATAAAAACAGTATATTTTAACTTTAAAATTTGGATTGAGAAATCATCTCAACTTATCTCATTTAAGGGTATAAATTGGTTGGTCAAGTCCGGTCCAGTCTGGTTGATGGACTAGAATTTTCGATCCATCATTTTTTCTAGATCGAATCGGACCGAATATCCATAGGGACCAGACCGGACTAGTAGTTATCAGTCCGGTCTAGTCCAATTAGCTTTTTTTATATTTTTCTTCTTTTTTCTAAATAAATTAATATAAAAAATTATTTAAATTACTAAATTAAAATTATGTGAATTATATAACTAACTCATTAAAAAAATATTTTATATGTTCAATGATAATAAATTAGATGAAAATTACATAATTAATTATATAATTATTATATAAAATATTATATATTATATTTAAAATTAAAAATATATGTTTTTCCAATTTGGTCCTGCCGATCCGAGGAAACCCCACCCCGAGACAGTACCGAAGATCGAAAGTTAAGAAATCCTTGGACTGAGATCGATCGGTCCAGTTAAACAATTCAACTTTGTCAAATCTCAATTAAACTTTTTTAAATTTGAAAACAATAATGATATGAAAAAATAATATTTAACAATAGTTTATTCAACTTTTTACTTTTATCTAAAATTAACTCATCCCATCTCATCTTACTATTGAAATGAAACTAAATGAAACACAACATTTAATTAAAGGAAAAAAATCATTGGGTGCTTCATCTTATCGCATGCTGCAAGCTTCAATTAAAACATACCATTTTATTTAAATAATGTGAAGATTACCCTATGGTTGCACGGACCAGTTGATTCATTGAAAAAAGCTTTTTTCTATATAAAAAAATCTTCTTACAAACCACTTTGCTTATTGATACTAATATATAAGATATCTATTTAATAAAATGATGTGAATTAAATATGAAAATGATTTTCATCAAATAAAAAACCTACTTCTTCTCTTAAATTTTTTTTAATAAAAATAAATAATGTCAACAGGCACGATTTGGTGCCAACCACTTGTACCTTTGCTCTATCCAAAATCGTCAATCATTTGTCAAGTCATTAGGTAGGTGTCCATTGTTATTAGGTAGGTGTAGGTGGTGTTTAAGTTGTAATAAAATGTAATTGATAAGTTGTAAATTAGCTCAATTGTAAGGTTATTATTGTTCTTGTTATTAAGCTATAAGATAGTGAGAGGATTACTATCTTATTAATACTTATCTACTATTTGTGTATTTAAATTTTTATTATTATTTTATTTTAAATATTTTTTTAACACCTTTAATTATTAAAAAAAATTAAAAATATATATAATTTTATTAATACTTATTTCTTTAATCATTAAATAAAATAAAATTAAATTAAATACAAAAAGAGTAGAAACTGGACAGTAGTAAGATATAAATCCAATCATTATTCTTAAGCCACATATCTACTTTTCTGATGGATGTCCCATCAATCATGGTGTAGTGGTTATGAATCAGCCTATGCATGTGCAATTCATTATTACTTTCTTGTTCATCATCCACGCATAATATATTATACCTATTTTTATTTATTATTTATATTTTCTTTTTAATTTTGCTAAATTGATTAAAAAATTTATTTATTATTCCTACAGTATAATTATTAAAAAATAAAAAAAATATATAGTATATGATATATGAATTATGAATTATAAATAAAAAATTTCTAATTCTTTTAGTAATGGTAATATAGTTGTGGGTGGTAAATGTGTATCTTTTGAGAAAAAGAGTAACCTCTATAGTTAAAAAAATTAACTTTTTAATGTAAATTTTATCTTTATTTATATTTTTCAAAAAGAATATGTAGCACTTATGTATTTTTTTAATTACAAATATAATTTCTCTTATTTTTTATATCAGTCATTCTATTTTCTATCACATAAACTCAAATTCAGATAATAATTGATTTTTAAGATTTTATTTTTCATTTTTTTACATTAAATTATGCATATAAGTATTTATGGGAGTAATATTATATATAGTCTTAAATTTACTTTTTTTTTTTTAAGCGCACAAGATTTACATATCACTGCAAATATATTTCTCTTATTAAATATGTTACCAACGTAAACTTATCAATATAATTTTTCTTTTGAAATTGGATACTAATGAACTTCAATCCAAAGCTGTAATGCTAAACTCACAGGAATAGGATAAGATAAAAAAAAAAAAAAAAAACTACAAGACATAATTATTGTGAGCAATGATAGTTTTACAATCCAACTACATTTTATTTACAACTTATCAATTAAATGATATATTTTTAAATTTCAAGCACATCAAATTAAAATTAAATATTTCAAAAAATATTATTTTATTAAAAGATTGTAGAAAAATTTGAAAGGAGTTGTTGTTTTATCATTTCTCAATTATTATTCAATGTTTGTGTTAATGAGAAATTATATTCAGCAATTGGTCTAATTTTTCTACACTGTACACTATGACGTAACAAATCCGGTTTGGACGTCACATCACGATTTGCAAGCCCTAGCTTTCTTCTAGTCATGCTCCTCTCTCTATGGAAAAAAAAACTTCCCCCACTTGAATGTCGAGGGGAGAGAGAGAGAGATGTGGCTATAGAAATGGAGTTCTCGAGAAATGAGAAAATGACCAAAGAAAAGAAAAACTAATAGCAGTGTAGGGCTGCTGCATAGCAGTACTCCTGTGTTTATAGTTTACAATGCATAAACATTAACTCTCTATTTCTTTTATATATATATATACACATATATATTCTATGATAAAAGGAGTTTATCGCTTATCAACATTGATGAACAGCAATTTTTGTTCATCAATTTATTCTTCTTTGTTTTGTTTTTTGTTATGCCGGTTTTATCTTTTTCTTAAGTGCCTATCATGTATTTCAGCCGTGTATTATAAGGATATAATGGTCCTTTTATTTAAATCTTGGGAAAAGGAATTGGCTGATGGATTTATTTGTGTCAGTGCGTTGAGTGTTGGGAAATGGATGGTTTAAGTTTGTGTCAGCCTATCTCGATAAATGTTATCCATTGGTAAATTTCAGACCACACACAAATCCTTTTTTTATTCCCTTGTTCTCTCTCTCAACTCAATCCCTCTCTCTTCTCTCTCTCTCTCTCTCCAAATCCAAAATGCCGCCTCACATCTTCCCTCCAAATCGCGCCGTCGTCCAACTCTAGTAGGGGTAGAATGTCAAATCGTGTTAACGGTTCTATCAAGACATATACATTATAATTAATGGGTCAATCCGAACACGTCCCGTTAGGAATTTTGTGTCAAAATTTTAAATCCTAATACAACCTATTAAGGTAACGGATTGACATGACACAACCCATTTTGACCATTTAAAAATATAAAATAGATTGACACAACACGACCTGACTCGTTTCGACCCGTTTACGTTAATGGGTTAAATAGATCCGTTTGACCTGATTGATTTTATATAAATATTAAAATATAAAAAATATGTATTAAAAAAAAACTAACTACAAGTCTAAAATTACAATTCCAACAATAAAAATACCAACATTAATATTCCAACAGTACCAAATATGATAAACATACAACTATACAAATATGATAAATACACATTGTAATAATATTAAAGTTACAATCTCAAATATGATGAACACACATTGTAAAATATTAATGTTATAATCTTAGGTCTAAGGGTATAAATGTAAATTCAACTTTCACATATTGCCACCTCTAAGTAGGGGTAGATCTCTCTCCTCTCTCTCCCCCATTCTCTCCCCGTCATCTTCTTACCTTCCACTCTCAACATTGTCGTTTGCACTTTTGTTTTGTTTTTCTCGTCGCAACCCCCCATCACCACCTTCGTGGCACCAAACCCACACCATCGTCACGTCGACCCAAGCACACCTATCGTACGGTGACTTGCACCACCAAGCCAATTGGACATTGTTTTGGCCCTCTAGTTCCTCCATCAAAACTCACACCCAGCCCCATCACACTTCTCACGGCAATGCCACCGTGAGCCTAACCACCAAAACAACCCCAACGCTAAGAACTACCACCACCAGCCAATGATTTCGGCTCAACCACCCCTAAAGCAAAAAATTTGGTTTTCCCATCTCTTTCTCGTTGCTTTTGAAGAAAAGGGTAATTTCCTTCTTCTTCTTCTTCTTTTTTGTTTTTTTTTTTTTTACATGTTTGTTTTCTGAAAAAAAAATGTATAGATTTTGTTTTCTTTTTTGGGTAGCCTGTTGCAGAAAAAAGGTTATAAGTTTTACAGCTGGAGACATGTTGAACTATTGAGCATATTCTGAAGTTCTGCTGAAGGAGATCTTATGAGCATATTCTGAAGTTGTTTCAGTTGTTTGAGATTTGGTCTTGTCATATAGTATTTAATATTGTCATTGTGATCTACAGGCTAAAGGCAGCTCGAATTAGGTGTCCAACTCCAATTCTTTTCAAACCTCATGTTCTGGTCATGGAATTCATAGGTATGTTGTATTGATTAATCACCTATAAAATAAGTATTTTCTTGATAATAGATTTGTTAGCAGTCTGTGTTGTCCCTCTATTTTTGCTCCATATAGATTAAATACATTCATACTTTCATAGTCATTTGAACCTAGTGTTTATTGTAGATATTTCTTCTTTTCATTCCCACTTAGTCTCTTATGGATGGAATTGCATTTTGGCTTCTAATAGTCCAGTTACACCTCTTGATTGAATTTTGGAGTTTGTGCTTGTGCAGGAAAAGCAGCTTGGGTTGCACCTCGTCTTAAGGATGCCGCTTTATCTCTTGACAGGTTGCATGAAGTTTATGTAGAGGTGTGTCCATATCTTTTTAGTCATTCTTTGGGAATTCTTAATTATGTGAAGTGAATTTTTTGTGGTCTCTTTTCACTTGCCAAAAGAAAGTCATAATAGAAGCATTTGCTCCATCATCCCATACATCTATTGTCCTAACTACATAAACAACCAGACACTTCTGCCTATTATTTTATAAAAGGAATCATTTTATGATATCAAAAGAACTGTTTCTATGGGCAACCATCCATATTTTGTAAAGGTAACTTCTTCACATTGATTTTTGTGAACTGTCACTGAATCTGGATTTATTTACCCTTTTCTTCATTTTGCAGGATGAACAATTTTATCAGTTTGTTCTTTGTCATTGTGACAATCAGGGATCCAACATTGAAGCAGTTAGGGTCACTAGACATTCTCATTTGAGTTTCGGAAAGGGTATTACTGACATCTTGTCTAAAACAAGGGTTATCATCTTTTAATCCCAAAACTTATTGGTTAATCAAAAGAAATTAGTGTGCTCTATGGGTTGATGCTCATTAAGGCTTTAAACGTCTAAAACCAAGGTAGTGAGGACTTAGATGGAATTTGCACATTATTCTTTGATTCAAATTGAGCTACTCTTAAATTGAGCTACTCTATCTTAGTTGATAAGATTGTTAATTGGAAGAGTAAGAGCTAGACTTGTAAAGCCCTTTCCTATATTGGCAGACTTCAGCTGGTAAACTCTGTCTAATTTTCTATCCAAGTTTACTTGTCTTCTCTTTTTGTTCTTCCTATTGGGTTATCAAGCAAGTGATACATGATTTTGGAGGGTGAGGTCGTGTATATGAGCTTCACTCCCTAAGCGTGAGTCTGAAAGGCCCTATCTTGGTGAGGTTTCACATCATCAAAAAAATCTTTATATGGATTGAAGAAAGTGCAAAACTGTACGTGAGGTTTTTTAATAGTGAACTTTTGCAACATTTTCCTTACCACTAAAGTTGTTGAAGTAATTTCTGCTGGCTATTTAGTATTAACAGTGTGTTGTGTCATTAGTTGTTTGTGCACATCTTCTAAGGTTGAACGTCCATGAGAAAAGCTTTAGAGTCTTTCAATATGCTGTTATTTAGAGTCTCTGGACAAAGAAGGATTAAATTTATCCCTCTCTCGTAGCATTTTTAGTGATGATTACAATGCAAGCATTCTGTGTTTAATTTCTAGGTAATTTGATCTTTTCATTGTTTATGGAAATATGTATATGCAGAATTATATTACTCGCTATTCCTTTTTGTTTTGTTTTGTGCACTATTATAGGTTTAATTCACAGCTCTTTAAATGGTGAGTCCAAATAAACTGCTGAAAAAAGGCCAATAAATAAATTCATTCAACTGTTTTTCAAAATATATAAACCATGCAGCTAAAATATATTATTTTAAAGTACGAGTCACACTTTTTAATCCTTACGAGTTGGCTTAACTAGTAGGACTCTTTTTTTTTTAATCTTGATAGTATTCATTTCATGTATATGATTCGAATTATTTTAAGTGTAAATGATTTATAGGAGTCATCAGATAAGAGAATTTTGTTTTGAATTTTTGAAGTGCACTTACAAAAAACTCTTTACCAATGATGTTTTTTATGTTAAGAGTTTTTTTTTTTTTTTTAATCTATATTAGAGGTTTCAATAGTATAACTTTATTAAAAAATATACTATTTAAAAACTATTTGTTATTTTCTAAACATATTTTTAAAGGAAAATGATGGTATGGCTATCAAATATACCCACCAAAATGCTAGTGTGCACATCCTTAATGGTTAAGGATGTTTAAAAAATGCCTAAGAAAAATAAAAAAACTCATTTGTACTAGTGTGCACATTTGGTAGACACATTTAGTAGTCACCCTAGCATTGTCCAGGTTTAAAACGTTTTTAAACTCCGTTATGATAGTTTTTATATATATATAGGTAAAAAAGATAGTGTTAACACAAACTTTAATTCGGTATTTTTTTAAAAATAAATTTTAATTTTTTAAATGCATAAATTACATCTTATAAATTTATCAAACATATTATTATTTTTTCAAGAATATTTAAAACACATTTGAAAGTTATAACTCAAACCGAGATAGTCAATACGGCCTCTTTGGGGAATCCATTTTATCTCATTCTATCTCATGTCATTTTCAAATATCACTCAAATAAAAACACTTTTAATTTCAAATTTTTAATTTTTTTATCTAATCATTACTTAATCATTACAATTTTTTTAAATTTTCATATAAAATACAAAAATTAATTCAACCTTTTTAATTTGTAAAACAAAAATAATATTACGAAATAACATTATAAATAATATTATAACTTTATAATATTTTATTCAATTGTTTATCTCTCTCTCTTTTCCAAACTCTAATAAGATATCTTAATTCAAACAATTTCATTATTATTCATAAATTATTTCATTTTTATTGACAAGTTTTTCATATCTATCTTGGACACCTAGCGAGTATTTCGTTTGGATACTAAGAGTATCTTAGATAATTTATAAATAGTAGCGAGAATAGTAATAAAGTAGCAATAAATTATTTATAAATAATAATAAAATAATTTTAAAATATCTAAAAACAATTATACTACAAGAGCATTGGCAATGGTGTAGCCAAATGCAAATGCAAAATCACATATTTTGGAGGTTGCCTTTGTCATTTAGGAAAGACTCACATTGGATTATGCATCTTTTAGCAAAAATAATAATAAAATATTTTTTTTATTAATTTTTTTCTAAAATTAATTAAAACCCACTATTAAATTTTTTTATATATTTCGCAATTAAAACCGTTGGGTGAGAGAGAGAGAGATCGAGTAGAAGGAGAGAGAAAATAATAATAAAATAAAGGATGAAGGGTTAATAGTAGATCTGTAAATATGTAGAAATGCTTTTCATAATAAGTAAAAAAAATTGCACATGGTTAATCCAATGCAGTAGAAAAAATGAGATTGTTAACTGAATATGTATTTACATTGAGAAAAACTCAAAACTGGTCGGGTGACAAATAATATCTCAACATATATGAGATTTATATGTCTTATGGTGGGTGCTAGTCTACTGTAAGTTTTTTTATTTATTCTGCATTTTTCTTCTGTATATTAAGTATTTAGGGCATATATGATCTGGATTGCAATTTCCTTATGTAAATACAGATTTTTCAGTAGTTCTTTACACATTTATAATTGTTGCAAAATGATTAGGAAGTAATAAAAGTGAAAAGAACCAAGAAAATGGGTTTTTACTTTTCCATTGCTTGTTTCGTGAGTGAGAGCCATCTTTCAATTTGGCACTTTGGACGGTAGACATCAATATAAATTTGGAATGGTTATATCATGATCTTCTCATAGACTTCGCTTTATTGCAGTACTTGTGCTTTACGATTGCAACCTATTGTTTGGTTATTCCATGAGAGTTACTGTTTATTGTTTCAAATGTTTATAAATGTTTATGGAACAGAGGTTTAGATTCAATATAGAGGTTTCCAAATATAACTTTATCCTTGAAAAGGAAGCAGAAATCCAAAATGTGTGCCACATTTAATTTATTTCGATTATGTTCTACAACTTTTTCATGAAAACATAAGAATTATGACAAGGGTTGTGTTTCTTTTGCACTGGGTTATGTAGGCAGCAATGACTACATCAACAACTACATTGAACCCAGGGTCTATAGCACAAGTAAACATGCTACCCTCCCCATCCATTCACTCAACTTCGAAATTCTATCATTCAATTCTATCTAGCTAGCTTGTTTGTTTACTGCCGCATGTAATGGACGAACGATGTATCTGCTTGTTTTTATATTCTTTGCAGCAATATAGAAAGAAGTGGAAGAGACACCATATCTAGTTTACGGTCTATGAGGATAGAAAATGAAGTAATCTCAAGATGAAGACCACTATGTTATTATGACAGTCCCTCCAAACTGCAAACATTGGGCAACCCAAAAACTGTAGACATTAAAAAACAATGTCGATTTTTCGAATGGGTCGATCGTGAAATGGAACAATCAGATTATTATATTTGAACCTTGGAGTTAGCACAATAAAGAAATGAAAGGATAGCATATGAAACGTGCCAGAATAGAACATGCAAAATTCCAATTAATGAAGAAGAATTACAAAAGTGCCTCAATTGCATTTTATGTTTTATTTATTGCGTTAGTAGTTAGTGAAATTTTAAATGAATGATAATGTAAATTGTTTAATGCTACATTAAGATGTACTTGACTTATCAGGAAAAGTTATATTTATTTTCTGAATCAGCCTATGTGGGTTGTTGCAGTTGTGACATCTTTCTGTAAAAGACTATTTTACATTCCAATTAATGGATTGTGTCTATCGCCAAGGATCAGAGAATCAAGGATACATTACAAGTGTTTTTTTTTCATGCCAATTAATAGATTGTCACAGCACATCACTAAACATCCTAAGAATCTTGTTCCTCAATCATTTCATCATTACCAAGCATCTCAATTTTCTTATATCTATTCTATGAATAAAAGAGCCTATACATCAATCTACAATGTTTTTTCTCCAAATTTTATTTTTCCATTTTGTCCCTCTTTATTCTTGCTTTTCCCTTTTTATCCTTATCGTTGCTTTTCTTCTATTTGAAAATTTACATTTTTGTCCTTTTAATTTAGTGGTAGAATTACATATTTGACCCAGTTTAGTTGCCTCTATCTATTGTGTAACCGTAGATGAACAATGATTTTCTCCAAATTTTGTTTCCAATTTTATCCTACTGCATTTATCATTTATCATTTTGTCCTTATTATTGGTTTTGTTTTTTCTAAAAAGTTACGTCTTTGCCCCTGTTTAATTACTTTCTGACGGAGTTTATCTTTTGAAGACAAAATTGTGGTTTATTTTTTATGCTACAGTATGTTGGTGTGATGGATTGTCAGCATTAAGAGATATATTTGTCTGTTGATGGGTGAGAAGGGTTTTGGAAGTGAGGTACGAAGAGGAGTTTGCATTTGCAACATCGTCGGTTGTTGTTCTTTGTTACACATTTGAAAGAAAATAGACCCTTGCCTCTTCAAAGGATTATACAAAATCCTTTTATAAACACTGAAAAATTAAATTTTACTATTTATAATTTTCACATTAATTATATATTAAATTAATAATAACAAAAGAGAAGTGTATTCTTATAAAGAGAATAAGTAAAAAATTATATATGTGATACTTTTAAAAATTAATAATGATAAAATATCTATTTGATCTTATTTATATTATTATTTTCATCGAGTTAATTAAAATTTTTTTATTAAATATATACATATTTTTAAAACTTCTACTTTATATATATATTTTTTTAGAAGCCTTCTTCTATTAGCCGGCCCCCTCTCTCTCCCCCAAAATCTCCGCAAACCTCCCATTAGTTACACGCCCATGCTCAAAAGGATCCTAAATCAGCAAGCAAACAGCTCACAAACGTGGACGGTGGGGCATTGTCTTGGATTGGATTTCGGATCTAGTGCAGGCTTCTTCTCGTACTTTGACATAGCAGTAAAGACTACTCCATTCTCTTCTCTCTCTCGTGCATCTCGTGCATTTGAGCAGTGCTACAATCTTTTTCTTTTCTGTTTTCTTGCCATTCATTTTTTTGTTAACACACTGTCGGTGAGAGTACATTTTTGCGTGCATTTAATATCATATCCTACCCGACGTCATTCTCGAGCACGAACAAACACGTAGTATCGATTGGATTGAGCAGCAGATACTAAATGACATTGACGAGCCTTTCCAAGTTTCCTCCCGGGATTCCCACATCTTACTGACTGTCACTGACTCACTCCCCCAATCTGCAGTGAACAATTTTCCCACCGAACAGTGCCGGTGCCACCCTCCGTCACATCACGTTCTCTCTTTTTCTTCTTTTGCAAAGGAGGCTTATCAGCGTTTTAACGAGTCCTAATTACAGGCTTCAATGGCCGAGTCTCTTGTGGTTTCCTATCGTAGTCGGGCACCGGTTGGTCTTCAACGTCGTTCTTTGCACCAAAACTACTGCCATTCACTTCCATTGCCGAAGCCACTCCTCTCTTTGACCCTCCAAAGCCCTCTCTGTTTGAAATACAACTCTGTTGCTACTTTGCTTGATCGCCGAGTCATCAGTTGTCCGGCTCCTGCCGCTCTTGACTCGGACGTCTCACATACTCTTGACGAGGTACTTCCGCATCCGAGCCCTTTATGTTATGTTATTATTTATTATTTACTACAAGTTTGACTGATCCTGTGTTTGCCAATTGAGAAAATAGATTGTCTTTACCGAAACAAAGAAAGAAAACCCATGAACAGTTTCTGGGTCTGCCATTTTTCGTTCTCTAGTTCGTAATTTCAATGAAGATGAGTAGCTAATTAAGATTTTCTTTCCGATGGTTGTGAGGGATAGATAGGTTATAGAATACGGAACTTAACTAAGGTAAGCTGATGACCATCGCACACTTGGTTGACTTGGATTCACTTTTCCGAAAGGTTCGATTTCTTGTATTTTGGCCCTTTTTTAGCTAATGGGGCGAAGTGGAAAAACCATTTCTCGTTCTCTGATTGTTTATTCTAGGATGGAATTCCTTCGAAAATTTCTGATTAAGATTTTCTTTTTGATGGGTGAGGAAGAGAGAAGCGTTATCAAACTTGCTTAGCTGAGCTAAATAATTGTTGCACAGATAGTTGAGTTGGATCTCGCGTTTCCAAGAGGTTCAATTTCACGAATGGGTTATAATGATTCAGCTATCGATACGATAGCCAATAATTAAAGCTTTGGTTATAGGGATTTCGGTTCCTTGGGGCTTTGATAATTGAAATACAACTCTTTGGCTTGATTCTATGCTCTCCTC